>JAOQGH010000006.1:7844109-7883194 GCA_025769975.1 Gallinago jamesoni
CAGGGAAGTGGTTGAGGCACCATCCCTGGAGGCGTTCAAAAGACGGGTTGACATGGTCCT
The DNA here is from genome assembly GCA_025769975.1 of Gallinago jamesoni. Classification (NCBI taxonomy): domain Eukaryota; kingdom Metazoa; phylum Chordata; class Aves; order Charadriiformes; family Scolopacidae; genus Gallinago; species Gallinago jamesoni. The sequence continues at coordinate 7,844,170 of JAOQGH010000006.1, forward strand.
CAGGAATATGGTTTAGTCATTTTTATCTCTTATTTATTTCTTTGTCAGAGTGAGGTTGATGGTTGGACTAGCTGATCTTTACGGTCCCTTCCAACCTAGACGATTCTATGAAGTGTTGTGACATGGCAGGATGGGGATGCTCCAACGGCGCCTGAGGTGCGGCGGCTCTGAGGGGACAGGGGCTGGGGGAGGCCCGGCTGGGGGAGGCCGCCGGGCGCTGCCGCCGAACGTTCTGGAAGCGGGGCGTGAGGGGATGGAGCCCCCACCCGGCCTCCCCGCCGCAACGGCCGCAATCTTGTCCCTCACGGGCCGCCGTCTGCCTCCCGCTCCCCCCTCCCCTCCCGCCCCGTCTGGGCCCCTCTTCCTGCTTCCGGTGCCGGGGCTATAAGAGCCGCTTCCGCCGTTAAGCGGCGCTTTCCGTTCCCGGAGCTCGCGCCGCTTGGTGCCATGAACGCCCGCGGTGAGGGGCGGGGCCCGGCCCTGCCGTTACCGGGGCAACGGGCTGGGGGGGGCGCCTTGTCCGTGAGGAGAGGCCTTGTCCATGATGGGGGGAGTCACCCGGAGGGGGGGAAATGGGGGACCGTTACCTGAGCGATGGGTCGCGGTAGGGGAGGAGGCCTGTCGGTGAGGAGAGGCCCTGTCCGTGAGGATGGGCCCTGTGCTTGAGGGGGGCCAGTGGAGTTACCGGGAAGGGGATGGGGGGGCCGTTACTGGGGTAACGGGACGGGGGGGGGTCCCTGTCTGTGAGGAGGGGGCGATAGGATTACTGGGGGGGGGGTTGGGGCACACCGTTACCTGAGTAATGGATCGGGGTGTGGGGAACGGGGACGGTTACCGGGGGGACGACCCTGTCTGTGAGGTGGCCGGTGGGATTACCGGGGGGCGGGGGGGACACACCGTTACCTGAGTCATGGGAGGGTGGCGTTACCGGGGTAACGAGTACTGAGGGAGGGAGGGGGTTACCGTGGCGGGGGGGCCGGTGGTGACGGCAGCCCCTCGCCCTCCTCCCTTCCCCAGGGCTAAGCACGGAGAAGGCGGCCGCCTTCAGCCGGCGGCTGCGGGCCGAGCCCCGGTTCCTGCTGGCCCAGAACGTGGCGACCTGCAATGACCCGCTGGAGGTGTGCCTGCAGCGGCAGGTGGTGCAGGACACCGTGCAGGTCTTCCAGCACGCCGTGCCCGCCGAGGGCAAGCCCGTCACCAACCAGAAGAACTCCGGTAAGGGGCTGCGGTGGTGAGGAGGGGTGATGGTGTTGGGGGAGCCAGTGATGTCACGCTGACGGTGCTGCGGGAGCCATGGCGGCCTCTGGCCTCTCCCCCGGGCTCTGAGCAGAACTGAATCCCTGCAGCATCCTCTTGAGTTAATGACACTCTTTAGACTTGCAGCGTTTGCCTGTTTTCCCTGTTTTCCCTCAGTTCGGAGACCCACATTTGCAGTAAACGATTTCCAAGCTTTTTGATATTTTTACGATCCCAGCCAGAACCAAAGGCTTGAGGTGGAATGGTGTCATGGCTCTTGTGTTTAACTAAATAAAAAAAATCCTTATGCAGCTTTTAAACGTTCCAGTTTAATTCTTGTTCCTTTGATCTCTCAGGGAGATGTTGGATCTTTTCCTGTCTCAATGCAATGCGTCTTCCTTTCATGAAGAAATACAACATCGAAGAGTTTGAATTCAGCCAGTCGTACCTCTTTTTCTGGGATAAGGTAGAGATCGTGGGTTGTGCTGGGACAGCCTGGGCAACTGGGTGTTAGCGTTGGACAGAATTTCTTTTGGCTGGACTATCTTAACAATCCAGGTAGAAAACACATGTAAGAAGAAACTTCAAAACTTCTTTAAATATGTATCTTAAATGCAGGTCAAGCAAAGCGAGGCTTTCAGCTTGAGAAGGAAGTCATCAAGATGTTAATGTTTTGGAACAGTAAAAGCCTTCTTTAAAATCTTGTGTGTATTTCAAAAGCCACTTGTAGGAAGCTGAGGGGAAACGTGACTGTAACTTTCTGCTGAGGCTTCAGTCGTGTTTGTGACCTACTGATCTGGGAGCTGCGTGGTGGCTTTTTTCCCTTAAGGGAAATGGAGAAAATCTAGTACAAGTTGAGGCCAGGCTTCATTGCATAACTTCTGTTTCACATTTCCTGTTCCCCTACCCTCAAGCTTTGTGCTAACTCCCCCCTAATATTTGGTCTGTGAAAGAAATAAGGATAAGCCCTAGAATGCTAGAGGGAAAGTACGAACTTCAGTAGATAAGCAGAAGATAGCTTCATCTCACTAGGACTTCCAAAGAACTGAATATTCAGGAATGAATTAATGCACATGGCACTCTTAAAATACCTATTTTTTCCTGTGTCTCCATTCCAGGTCGAACGTTGTTACTACTTTTTAAATGCCTTTGTGGAAACAGCTCAGAAAAAGGAGCCTGTGGAAGGAAGACTGGTGCAGTTCCTGCTCTCCAACCCCACGAATGATGGTGGACAGTGGGATATGTTGGTTAACATCATTGGTAAGAGAATTGGTCACTGGGAGCTCTTCCTGACATTGCACCCTGGTTTGAGAGATGAGGAATGAAATAGAAGAAGAAATTGAGTTTCAGAGCTGTTTGAGAGATTAAGGAACATGATGCCATTAGCCACTGTCTTTTTTTAATCAAAGACCTTTTTCATGCCACTTTATAAATATTAGACTTAAATCTTGTCTGGGATATTCACTCTTGCATATTGCTGCTGATGATAGAAGCTCAGAAGATCAACAGAAGTAATTAGGTATCCCAGACTTTCCATTTAGTAAAAAGGTTCAGTCCTTCAGTCATCCACTCAACGTTGTTTATTTATATCCATGTATACAGTTTTTAGGGCACATAGTAAGGAAAAAAATACAGCGAGGGTAGGGTGTGTCTACAAGGCAGAAGTAAAACTACTTACACAGTTGCAGCCTGGAGAAAGATGATATAAAGATCAGCGAGAGGGAAATGATGTGGAATGTGGCCGTGCTGGTCTTGCGAAGATCCAGCTTAAATGGGATCTTCCTTACACTGATTAAGGAGATACTTCTCAGTGTCTGAATTACACTAGCATTTGCTTTCATCTGTATTGTGAAACAATGTGATACCTTTGTCAATCAACAAGCCACTAATATGAGTTTAGAATCACAAAAGGAATTTCTTTGAAGCCTGGAGGTTACTTTTTTTTCCCCCATCCAATAAAATATTTAATCAGGACAGAGAAGATTTTGGATGTTGCTGTTACTTCCAGAGCTTTGCATGGTGTGACCTCTGATTGGTACTGTAATGTAGGAAGCAATTGAGCTGTTGTTGAAGTCACTTCACCTTAGATAAAATACATGGAATAATTCAGAAGGGACCCAATTTTTTACAAAAATATTTCAGGAGCTTAATTTTCAAGTAATCTTTTTTTTTTATTTTCTAGTGAAAACTGCTTCTTAAAAAGCACTAATTAGTTTAGAACTTTTAAACGTGTTGAATCAAATGATACTGAGCAGTTCAGGGATTCCACATTGTGGTATGTGGTTCAGAGGTCAAGATTCAGTCAAATTAAAATGTAAACTTTGGATACTTATAACCTCTAAATAAGAGACTTTCCCATGTAATCTCTGCACAAATCCCAAGTGTATTTAAAAGCACTGGCATCTGCTGTGTCAAAAAGACAATTGTTAACTCATAGTTTTATTACTTTATTGTAGAAAAGTACGGTGTTGTCCCCAAGAAATATTTCCCAGAGTCTCATACCACAGAGGCTACTAGAAGGATGAATGAGATCTTGAATCATAAGGTAAGATTGATGTAGATGGTACAATTAAGGGGAGGGAGTGGGATTGACCCTGCTCCAAGTGTTCCTACTTTCATTTCTCTTTATTGACCAAAGTACTAAGAGTGTCTCAGCAACTTAACTTGCTTTTATTCAAAAAGCAGACTAAAATCTCAGCAGAGTCTGATGTTAATCTTGAAATATGGAGCAGGAAAGTGTGTTCACGGAAGACAGCCATTGCCAGGCTTCAGTAGCTTGAAAAGTACCTCACATGGTTTTAGTAGCAATTGTTCCTCATCCTCGCATTTCCAAAAAGTTAATTCTTGATGTGTGGGTCGTTTCTGTTTCTTGAAGTCTGTTTCTGCAGCACTAGTACTTAGCATCTGGGTGACTCTTTTCTGCCCCCTTAGTATGTCATCTACCAGTATGTCAAGGTTTCTAGACATTACTGCCAAATTTGATGGAAAAGATTAAAAAAAGAAAATATATTTTTCAAAACACTGAAACTTAAAAATCGATGTGTGTGCAGCTTTGCCTGAAGGAAGGTGTGAGCTTGCTCCCTAAACTACAGAAATGAATTAATCTGGGAAGATGCTAGTGTAAGTAGCTAGATGAAAAGGTGATTAAAGCTTTTTTTTTTTTTTACAGTGGGCTTTGATTACTTATTTTTTTCCAGTTCATATGCTACATGCTCAGGGAAAATTGCCTGCTGAAATCCACATAAAAAATGTAAAATATGTGCTGAAATGAGCTTAGCTGTAATGAACGGTGTTAATGTTATTCCAGTCTTGAACATTGCAAACCAGCTGGTCTTGAGGGAGCCCCACTCACTGTTCCCAGCCGTATGGATGGTGACAGTAATGGGAAGCACGTGCTCTTCTTACTGCACTTGTGCGTGCAGTGGGGAAATGCTCCGCTCTTTTTATCAACCAGGAGATCAATTATGCATTAGAGTTGCAAAATAAATTTTACAGTATGAAGACAGTCTGTTCTCTGTGAGTCACAGAGGTGGTGATGCGTGTGGATATTGCGGCATCAGTTATGGAACCAAGAGAAATCAAGCCTTAAAAAGAGCTAACGGCTGTAAGCTTCAAATCAGTGGCTGGAAAACAATTGCAAATATTTGTTAATTCCTGATTATTTTTTTGTGATCTCTTAAATCATTCAGTTATCTTTTTTTTTTTTTTAAAGAATCAATATCTCACAAAGTCTTCTGAAAGGGATTTTCTTTTCATTTTGAAAGCATGTTATGAAGAGTAAAATAGGTGCTTGAAATAACCAGGTAGGAAGTCCTAAAAATTGATTAGGTGGCACCTTTCATACCTTTATAATATAATGACTTTCTCTTTAAACAGATGAGAGAATACTGTTTGCGGTTAAGGAATATGGTGGAAAGTGGAACAAATAAAGGAGAACTTTGTGCTGCGATGGACATGATGATAGAAGAGGTAAATATATTTCTTTGCCGTGAATCTTCTTGGAAGGTGAGGCTAGAATGGATAAGGCTTCTTGCTTACTCTTGTTCTGTAGCTATTGGATTGGACAAAACAAGTGCCTTTTGTTTGCCTCTCTAGGAATGTTTTGCATGGCAGTGTGCTTGGAGGTATTCAAGGAGTTTTTTCTGAAGTGGCTCATTGTTTATCTTATCCTGAGGTTTTTCTAATACTTCCAGACCTTTAATTTAGACATTCCAGAACGTTTACAGAGTCATCTGTCCCTTTCTGTAGGAAGGCAGCATTTTGTGTCTTAGGCCGCTATTTTGATCTCTCTTATCAGGTTTTTATAAGTAATAGGAAAGAGGTAGGTTGAAAGCTGCGTTCTGCTGATGGCTTTGAATGTAAAATCTTACGGCGTAAGTGCTGTTGCAGAAATTCCCCACAAGGGAGCAGGAAAGAACAACAAAAGGGAGTTTGCTGCATTACGGAAAACACACGAGCTGAGCACAAGGCTGAATCCAGCTGTGGTCTGATGCTGGGGGGCAGCAGAAAGGAAGGAATATCAGCATCTGCCTCTGGCTGTGACAATTAACTTAAATCGAGCAGCAAATCTGTCATACGCTGTGGGTGTGCAGTGGCTGGCCCTCCAGCTGGTCACACTGAGTGTGACAGTGACACATTTTTCTTATTCGGCAGTACTCCCACTTGATTCTTAAATAGCCAAAAGCAATTTTAAAAGTTCAGGCTGTTGTACTTTGGCCAAGTGCATGCATTTTTAAAATATGTATATTTCATTTCTCAAACATGCAATGCAAAGTAACCCAGTGGTTTTAATGTCTGAATGTCTAAAAAGAAAACCCAGTTGTGTTCATTGGGTTATATCATCGAAACTAAAGCTTTTATGAAGCGTGTGCCTTAAGATCAACAGTTATTCAGTGCTTTGAGCCTACCCCAGTGTATTGCTAATCAGCACGTAGTTCAAAAGTGCATTAATATAACTCATGTCCAATGTTTGTGTCCAAGAGCCCTTGGAGGATTTCACAGCAGACATCAAAAGCTTCCTAGAGATGTTCATTTTTAGGGCAATGACATACAGTTCACTGCAAAATGTCTCTTTGTTTAGAGCCTCTTACCCTCTGACAAGGGATCCTTGAAGCAGCATTAAAGGCTCATTAGCTGATTGCAATTTGTTTGTTCTGTAGAAAGGTTGTGCTTAATTCTCTGAAGTTAACACGGTATTTCCTCTTGCAGTGGTGTTAGTGGTTTGCAACTTAAGTGGATTTACTTTCAATAAGCATTGTGGTTGAAATGTGCAATTACACCTGTCTTGTGTATTTTAAAAACATTTAGTTTTAAAGGTTTGAGACTACTCTTCTATCTCATGTGGTTTTATACATATAAATGGCATTGCATCTTTTTTAGTATATGGCAAAGTAGAACTTGGTCTTGTTCTGTGAAGCTTTATTTGCATGGCAAGCCTTGGTTTGCTCACGCTGGGAGGCAGTGCTCTGCCTAAAATAGGGGAGTTGTACTGGAACACAAGACTAAATATTCACTCCAGAACTGTATAAACATTCTTCTTATCAAACCGGGGCACAGCAGGTCAGAAATCACTGCAGTATATGTGACTGGAGTTTTTTTTCTTTTACTGTTCACCTTTGTAGATTCTTCCTTATCAGGAGTGTCCTTCTTTTCCTTTCCTCATTCATTTTGGTTTTTAGCACAAACCACTATATCTTTGCCTTGTCTTGGTTCTAGTTGCTGCTATAGTGATAGAAGTCACCTTAGATATGTCTCCTTATTTTATTTATTGATAGAGGAAGCTTGTGAGATACTGAGAGATGTCTTATGATGGGTGTGGTGGCAAAACAATTGAAGGAGACATTCCCAGGCTCCACTGCCCCTGTTGAGACTTCTGTCTCCATCATTTTCCTTCCTCTGGCTGGAGCCCACTTGCCTGCTGCTCCCCTTTTAGGCATTTTTTTTTTCCTTGCTTGTTCTATTTCCACAGCCTCGCTGCCTGGGGTTATCTGAGGCAATGTGGGTGTGTCCACAGCAAATGATACCTTTTGTTCAGTCTGTGCAAAATTAAATATTTATAGTAGGTTAGGGATTTACACTTGCTCTTTAACATATCTATTGAGAAATAAATGTGTGAGTTCCTCCAGTAAAAACCTTAAGCCCACACCCTTGTTTCAACCCATAATTAATCTCTTTGCTTGTTTTCTCAAATTGCTTGGAGCAAGAACACCTTTATTTGTATTTTGTGCACAGCCAAATAGTGCTACTTAGAGTGAACGTTACACTCCCTTTGCTATCAGCACAAAACACACACTAGCACAAAACTACTTCTTAGGGAGCCTTAGGATCCATATAAATGAGCTCAAGTAGCTCCAGAAAGAGTAAGTAGCTTTGAGGAAGTTTCTCTCTCCTCTCCTGTGAAAAATCAGTGAGAAGAAAGCATGAAGGCTGACAGCCCTAGTGCAGGAGGTGCAGTTGAGATTTGACTCCCTTGTCTCTTATTTTAAATAATCTGTTGATTCCTTGCAAGGAAAAAAACCTCTTGTGCTCAAGACATGGACAGAGCTGAAGCAGACCAGGGTCAGCTGAAATAAAACAGATTCAAATCTGTTTAAATTTGATTGAGTTCTCTGTCTTCGTGGTACCTGGGGCAGGTCCTGCTAAATATCCCTAAAGACAGTCATTTGGTCACACTACCAGTGAGTTAGCACGTTTTATGATAAGCCCTGTAAGAAAGTACAGGAGGGATTCTTAAGTGCTGTTTCATATTCTGATTTATAGGGAGGCTGATGACTTAATCTGGTCAACTTTCTGTGCTAAATATCAACAGAAAGCTGCCAGCTGTGAGGGACGTCACAGTCAGCGGGCCTGGACCTTGAATTAAATTGCATAAGCTGCTGGCTTAACCCTAAACTGAGACACTGTTAAATGTAATAAAACAGATGACACGATTACTGTAGGATTTTGAAAAGAAGCAAAGGCCCATCTTTGAAATCCAAATGAACATTACAGGAAAAAAGGGATTAGTACAGGGGGAAACACTGGGATAAAATGCTTTGCTGTATGCATGTTAGAAGGGCTGGTTTGTCTCCATGTGGGGCACACCACCTGGTGGAACAGGTGATGCTGAATGCTTAAGCCTTTCTAGAATTAGTTTGATAAAGTCTCTCTTACACTGGGAAAGTATCTTGTTGGAGGAGTTTCAGAATTGCTTATGAAATACTGGAATGAGACTGGGCAGTCTATTGGCTTTTGCTTTTGGCTGCTGCATTCCTAGCACAGCCTGGAATTTATATGTTCAACCTTAAGCTTCTGTTTCGCCTGATGCTTTACTTGAAAATGTAGAGTGTAAGAATGGAGAGAGGTTCTGTTGATTTTCTGTGGCCTTTCAGGTTGGCTTTGAACTATTGCAACACCTAAATTTCCACAGCTGACTGCAAATACATTTATTCACATTTCTCAAAGGTGACCACTAAGATCCCTCTTCTCCAGTTGGTTCTCCTGTGGAGAAATCTGTTCATCGGTGGCGTTGCTGTGGTAGAAGAAGCAGACCTACGTGTTTCAGCAAGTTCACAGATGTTTGCTTCCCTGGACAGGTATTCAGAATAGTGAGCACTTGCCTGGGCAGCCCTCCGGAGACCTTCTGCTGGGAGTTCCGGGATAAGGAGAAGAACTACCACAAATATGGGCCTGTGACACCACTCCAGTTCTACAATGAGCACGTGAAGCCTTACTTCAACATGGAGGACAAGGTTGGAGATGCTGAAAGGCAGTAGCCTCCCAAGACTTTTTTTTTTTGCTGTTAAGCCATTTATTTTCCACGGTTGCAAATGTAGCATCCACCCCGTAACTGCACCACTCGGGATGGGAACCACTCCCACAAGTCAAAGAAAGGCCCTATGTTTATTTTCTCCTGTTTGTGCTCTACCCTCCAATTAGCTGTGATCTCGCATTGCGTTACCATGATGGTTTTGTAATGATAAAAATACATAATCATCAAATGGGTCATAAAATGCTGTAAGACGGTCATTAGAGAGCAGGAATAACATGCGAAGCTGCGATGCCGCAGTTATGAGGTTAGCTTGTTAAACAAAAAAACAAATAAACCTGGTATTTTGGTCAAGCAGCTTGTTTGTTAATGGGCAAATGGCTGGCTGGAACAAAAGCGATTCTCTGAAATACATCTAGATTTGTTTCTCAAAAATTTCAATTAAGTTACACCTTCATTTATGATTCTCTTTCTTGGCAGATTTGTCTAGTGAACGATCCTCGGCCCCAGAACCCGTACAACAGGCTGTACACGGTGGAGTATCTGTCCAACATGGTAGGAGGGAGGAAAACGCTCTACAACAACCAGCCTGTCGATGTCTTGAAAAAATTAGCTGCAGCATCTATTAAAGATGGGGAGGTTTGTTTGGTTTCTTTTTGTGGATGACACGGTGCAACTCTTATAATGTAAAACTCGCTGGGATGTGGCCTGGACATGACTCTTCCTTCTATTTGTAGGCCGTGTGGTTTGGCTGCGATGTTGCAAAGCACTTCTATGGCAAGCTGGGAATCAATGACCTGAATATGTAAGTAGGAAATCAAAACAGAAATCCATTTGGGATACTTGGCCGGCACGTAAACAGTGCTTTGGCTGCTTAAGAAACTAGTTTGTCCATACTTTGGATTGTATTCCCAAAAAGGGTGTATTTAAACAATTCAGCAGCAGCAGCAATGTGTTCAATTGTTAGCTAAAATCTTAATCCTTTAAAGATGCGCTACAAGTGATTGTTCAATATTCTTACTCACTTGGATTATCTGATATCTGGTGAGAGAAACTCTTAAAGGGATCAGTATTTGCGTTTATTCTGACACTAAAAATAGTTGAATTTACAGACTCCTGGGACAGTGCAGTCTGCTGATTGTTTAGTTTACTGGTGGGAATCCTCCCTCCATCCCTTCTGATATTGCTTCTGTGACTTTCTAATAGATTTAATCATGAGCTGGTGTTTGGCGTCTCTGTCAAGAACATGAACAAAGCGGAAAGATTAATCTTTGGAGAATCACTGATGACCCACGCCATGGTCCTGACGGCTGTCACCGGGAAGGTAGAGTTTCCCTCCAGAAGTTCTGATCCTGGCACAGATATATTTGAATATTCTGGCAGCACGTTTGGGCTCTGGGCTCATGGGTGGTGTGTAAGCAGTTCTGGAGTTCAGCGTGTGCCACAAGTACTAGGTTGTCTGTTCTCCCTCTGTTTGTGTCTGAGTGTACAGAACTATAAATATTTAACAAGGAGTGAAGAATTTTGGACAAGTCAAGGGCTTCCATCCTTCTGCCCACAAACTTTTATTGGAGAAAGGGGAAAGAAAGTCAGCTTCTATTTTTAAGATACCAACAAACCTATGTTAGGTGTTTTTTTTAAAATACAGATTCTGATTTATCTTGCTGAGCAAGAAATCTAGGATGACAGTAGATGTTTCCTACTCTCTCCCATTGCATGGGCTAGTCCAGTCTGGTTAACAGCATGTAGCTCTTGTTAAAATGCCAGTAGAAGGCACTTGAACTCAATGGTTACTCCTGCAGCTCACTGGCATGTGAACTCTCTGACCACTTGTAATTAGGGAAGGAAAATGGTGTCCAAAATTAGCTCTGTGGCAGACAGTAGGCTGAGATGAATCCACAACTAAATCTGCTCCTGGCAGGATAACAAAGCACATATGAAGTAAAAAGGACCATGTGAAAATTTACAACTCGGGGGTTATCTGCAATGCTGATGTTTTCCATTTATTTCCAGAAGTTGTCATTATTGAAGTTTTTTTGAAGTGATCTCTTCCTGTCCAACGTGACCTTGGCTTCAGAAATAACAGCCTGTGTATAAGTGAAAAACTTTGCTCGAGCTCTGGGGTTTGAGGACTCCAGAGGGACTGCTGAGTCATAAGAATTTTTCTGAGTTACTTTTTACAACTTAATATAACTTTTCCTGTTGTGTTCTGAGCTCTTCTTAACGCTTCTATTTTGTGTATCGCATTGCATGAACAAGTCTTGAAAAAATTTTGCATTGTTTTTCAGTTAGATATTTAAAATTACACTTTTTCTAGTGTTTAAAACCTATTCATCTGTTCATGACTGCAGTGTGTATATTTGTACTGATTGTAGCCAGTTACAGACTGCACTTTGGCAGATTTCATGTTTAAGATCAGGATATCATAGTCTCTAAAATCAAAAGGTAGTTTAAAAGAAATTATCCTAGAACAACTTCAGCATTTGGAGGCTTTTCCACATTCAAAATGGACTAAGTTGTTTCTACGTCTTGTTTGAACATGTTGCTTTGTATTAAACCTTAACTTAAGCCAAAGGAGCTTTGATAGACGGAGTTGTAAAATGTAATACTTTGGATTTACCTACTTTATGAAAAGGCTTTGAAGATTTAAAAAATCCTATTACAATTTTACAACATGAAAAATTGATTTGGATTAAATGCACCTTTTGGTTAAAATCTTAATGCACATGTTTATTCCAGTTTGATAGCATCAAGGGTTGACTTAGCCTTAGTCTGGTAGCTCTTGAGTGTCTCATTTTAAGGACTGTCTATATTTTTTAAGCAAGAATGGAAGCAACACAATAATATCCCATTGTATATTTAAGTGAATTTAGGAGGTGTTTTACAGGTTAGTTTTTTGCATTTAAAAAAATTTTAGCAGCAGAAGACTAATGGCTCTTTGGTTCCTCAAGGGACCTGCAGTTTCCTCCCGAGAGGCTGCTTGGAGGAAGCCAAGCTTCATGCTGTGGTGCTGCTGTGGTCAGTGCTTTCATGTGCTTGGTCGATTAGAACCAGACTTCAGCTGTGCCCGATGCAGGCTGCACAACCCTGCACGCTTCTGCACGTGAAGTCAAATACACTTCATGCCTGTTGGAAGCCTTGTGTGTCTTTCAAAGCACCCGACTGGGAGCTGTACCCTTCAGCTAGATCCAAGTGTTTGCCCTTGCTCTTACGAATACTCTCCTAAATTACTGTAGCTGCTTCTCTGCCCTTGGGTTTTTCCTCTGATCCCTCGTTCAGGCAAGGTGTGCATTCTGCATTTCACATGGCCCCGTGCCCTGAGGGGTCACAGGGGAGGCTGCTTAAATTCTGTCAGTTAAGTCCAAACTTGAATTTAGTTCAATTTAAGGTTTGTAATTTTAATATTTATTGCAGGCCCTCTTCTTGACCGTATTTCCTCATATTTTATGGAAGTGGGCAGACAAGTATTTTAGAACACTACATTTCTCCAACTAGCAAGAAACCATTGTCTGAGACTTGCCAATGTCTGTTGGCTTTTGGGAGTGGAGCCCTGTGATTCGGAAGGGTTGGCTGCTGTAAACTCACATGGTCCTTCACTACTGAATAGCCATTGTCTTGTTTTGTCACAGGATGGGCAAGAAGATGCATTTGAAAAATGGAGAGTGGAAAACTCCTGGGGTGAAGACCGTGGCAATAAAGGTAAAGTAATTTAGAGTCGTGTGTCTCTTGCTGCAGAACGCTTCTCTGCTGAAATAGCAAGAATTCCAGTGAGTGTGTAAACTGGTCCCTTAATAAAGGGACAATAGATAGGAAATACTTTGCAGTATCAAATAAGACAGGATCGCTTCCAAGTGCACTGTATAGAAATGCTTTTTCCTTCTAGTTTGAAAGCAGAAATAGAGATTTCACTGCAATGCTTTTAAGTGCAATAGCATTTTTGGTAACAGAGCTAAGCTTAAATCTGTACACTAGAGCTCTCTCATCTCTGGGACCTCATGCCAGCGGTGGCTGATACTACTCGCATAACATCCTGAGTCATGTGTGAAACCTAAGTGCTTTATATTATCTTTTAAAGTACTGTTTATCAATCTCTGCAAGCTTTTACTTACTGATTTTTCTAAGTGAGGAAACGAGGCTGTGGCTGGTTCCAGCTTGTGCTGTGAACAGCTGCAATGTAAAGTGTTCTAAGCTCCAAAACCTGTCTAAATATATATATATTTTAAAAATGGTAACTCTAGTAGCCTTTCTGAAGCTGTGCTGAAAATGTGACCTGTGGCATCCTTGTGGTGTTCCTCTCTGGTAAGACGAGCACTAGCAACAACTAAATCTGCAGTGAACATGCAGTTCCACTTGTGCCAGGTTTTCTGCATGGACTTGCTTTCCTGTCCGTGGCTGCTGTTCCTGTAAAAGGATCTGTTTGGGCTGTAGCGGGTGGAGGAGCCAGCCCGTGGGGCACACAGCAGTGGGGACAGTGGTGAGTCACAGCTGAGTGGTGGTTTAGGAAGCTGCTTCTCGTTGCTTCCCTGCCCAGCCTGGGCACGACCAGAGGGGGCTTCTCTGCCTGGTCTGGGAGGGCCAGCTCTGACCTGCCCTGACCCTGGGTGGTGGGGCTGATGGGGTGAGAGCGTTCCTGCTTTGCTCTGCCAAGGCCTCCCCTCAGTCAGCTTTTCCAAAATGACTAGAGTGGGGTGAAATTGTTATGATATTTGTCACTTCCTATCTGAGCCAGGCGGGATGTGGCCTCAGCCATGGCATGATAAGCTGGCTCACTGACGGAGGTGCCGAGCCAGACTTCAGCATGTCCTAGGGGATAACCACCATAGTCACCGCTGACCACATCTTTCTGTTGCACATTAATCCCAAATGTTGTGCTCACAAGACTTGGTATGGCTGAAATTTCCCATGATGTTTGGGGTTTCTTCTGGGAATAGGCTATTTCCGGAAAACTGTTTTAGGATGTGGTCTTATTCATAAGCTTTTGATATCTTAGACATGAACAGCTAACTAGAGCATAGAGCGTTCTTGGCACAGTGTCTTAAATTAAGTTCTGGCCCCTTGGTCTTGCAGCGGTGTCTGTTCTGAGTTAGCTGTATACATCCACACGAAAGTATTCCAATAAAAATCCTCAGTCTTGACAAAACAATAGAACTATGTTGATGTTCAGCCTTTGAGGCTCATCAATGTGACAGTAGTAAAACATATTTTGGAATGTTGGAATAAGTAAAGAAGCCAAAAAAAACTTTTCTTGTCTCCAAATGCAAACTAATAACTATTTTGTTAAGCACCACTTTGTATAATAGAGCATATAAAATATAAAACCACTTAGTTGTGCTCTTTTTGTCGGAACACTTTGTTTTGAGACGCTCCAGATACTTGATGTTTGATATTAGATGCTGCTACTGCTAGAGGAATGCTTCCAGGAAGGAAGTGCCTTACTCAGCTCTCTTTGCAACTGCTCAGCGTGGACTTTGGTGCTCAAACTTTCTGAACTTCATAGGTGTCGGTCAGCAGCTTTGATTGTGGTGGCCATGTATGGTCCTTGGCCAAGGTTCAGAGCTGTTCTTGATTAGAACTGGAGAAAGGCTGGGCTCCATTTCAGGACATTGGCAGTTGCTCCCAACGCACAGCGTGGCAGAGTGAAGCCTGACATTGCTGGTGAGGGTTGTACCTGTTGGGCTGTGACTGAGCAGCGGTGGTTCTGCACTGGTGTCACCGGGCTGGAGCATCAGTGAATGCTCTGATGGAGCTGTGGAGGCCGTGTGTGGAGTCATATGGGCTTTTTTGTGTTCTTCACTTTGAGCACATAACTCAAAAGCAACTAGAAACGAAAGAAGTGTAGTACCTCAGGCTTAAATTTAGAAATAACACGAAATTTACCCAGTTACCTACTATTTTTCGAGTATTACTTTTAGCTTGTTTGCCAGCATTGTAAGCTTAACTTGCTACTTGGTTTGCGGTAATAGTTTATCTCCCTTAGACATTATCTCTTTTCCAAATTAAGCTCTTCTAGAGTCATTTAAGAGGAGTTAGTTGTTCCTTCAAAATACAATAGGACCCCAGAGTGAGTTGAATAAACCCTGTGCCCATACCTAGTATGCACGTATTGTATGGATGCCATCTCTGTGACCTTTTCTGGGTGAGTCACTGTCACTTATCCGTTTTGTACTGGTAGAGGCCTCTGGAAAGTTTTGCTCAGTGTCTGTATTTTGTTTTGGTCAGGGAGTTGCCTGGAAAAGTGCCTTGAGAGAAAATCCCATCAGAACTAGGAAGCCTGGCTCTGTTTCAGACTGCTTTCTTCAGGGAGGTGAATCCCTGACTTACTGTTCTTAGATATGACCAAGCAGCCCGCTGTAGAGCTAAAGGCAATGGGACATATCCTTTGGAGCTCATTCTCAAACCTGAGAAGGGGTGACTTGACAGGGTTTTCTCTCCTTCCTCCTGCCCTGCTGCTTTGCTGTTCAGCATCCAGTGCTGTCTGGTGTAGGAGGGGAAGGAGTTGTAGTCTGTCCTCCCTCTCTTGCTCTGCCACTAAGTCTTTCTGGCACTGAATTATTTATTTTATTTTTCTTTAATCTTATCTGCCTTGCATAAGGAACTGGTGCTTGGATAAGTCCAGTGCAGAGAACCAGAATCCACACCAGTAAAGAGGCAGCCAAGAATGATGATAAACTTGGCACAGCCCAGTTGAGGCCCAGTTGGGTGTGGGGGATACAAGTAAGCCCCAACTCTGTTAGTTCTTGGACAGGATGACGAGGGGTACAGCCTGCAACAAAACACCAGAGACTAGATTTTTGAGTCATTGAAACCCAAACAAATGACTTGTAGTTAGTAGGAGACTGAAGTGGTTTTTTGCACAGGGTCCCTCTTGCTTTTCAGTTCAGTCTGAGGTGGCAGGGGACACCCCTGTCCCCAGACTTGCACGGTGCAGGACTGGAAGAATGGTGACTCCTGATTTGGGTACTGTGGGATGAAGTTATTTCTACGCTCCCTCTCCACAGAGTGGGCAGCACAGAACTGTGGTGGCAGCACTTCTCCTGGAGAACAGGAAGCCCTGGGAACAGCCTAGTGTTGTCTCTCCTAAATATGTAGTAATTACATCCATATCTGTTGTAAAAGTGTTTCTTAGAATCCCATCTGTTTTTCCTCAAGGAATGAATGCAGCTGCTGACAAACACTGCTTGTTTTTTGAGGTAAAAAAGTCACTTCCTAGTCAAATGTTTCCTTTCTGTGTTTTACTGGCACTTTGTCAGCCAAACAGGCAAGTTTAATTATTGTGCGTACTCTTTTGTTCTGGAGACACAGTACATTATTACCTAACATTGAACCCGGCTTATCCCATCGGATATCTTTTTTTTTAAAAGCAAGCAAGAGAGGAACACTAAATCACATTATCACATTGGTTTGATAGGGGTCCATCTGTTTGTTTTGGCATGAGAAGAACTTTCTTGTGGTCCATCTCCAGCTAGAAATCAGCTCCCTCTTGACTCCTAATCTCTCGCACTGCCCGGTGCATACATGCTCTTTTGCATTAAGACATTTTAAGGATTTAACTGTAGGCACTTAGTGTCTGTATTCATATATGTTGGTATACATCATCCCATAAGCACATGATGACAGAAGGGCTCTGTTAATTTATTCTCTGTGCAGAGGAGCTATGGCACAAGCCCAGAGTGGCTTCTGTGAGGTCTTGGGGAAACTTCGCAAGGGCTTTATTTTCAGGTGCCCAATTCCCAGATTATGCAATAACTCGCAGACCGTTTGTCCTCGCCCGACCTCTCTCTGGCTGGCAGCTTCTCAGTTCTGAAGTGCTGAATGTTCAGGTTTTCCTCCCATTTGGGGAACACGGACCAGCCTCGCACACAGAGAAGAATGCTTTCGTGGTCAGGTGCTGTGTTCTGTTACAGCAAGAGGATACTGGTTCCAAGTTCTCCTCTGTATTCTGGTCTTAACACACAAGTGGTTTGAGTAGAAGCAATAGATTAATTGCTGGAGGTAAAACTCCCCGGTAGATCGTGCCCAGAAATGCAATAAACTTTTTTCTGTTTCATTTTCTCTTGTGTCTGTTGCCTGGGTGGAGTGCAGAGCTCAGGGTTGCCTTAGGCAGGCTCTGAGGTGTATGTATTGCTGCGAATAAAGTATGCGTCTCCTTTTAATGAAGGAATTGATAATGGCTTTCATTGTGACACCGGGCACAGGCCTCCTCAGAGAGCGACCTTACTTATTTGCATGTTCTGAAGTTCTGCTTGATGTTTCCTTCTTGTTCAGACACTGTGATCCTAATCAGCACTGTCAAGCTCCGAGATACAGGATGTCAGCAGCAGAGTTCATTATCCTCTCAGGGTGCAATTACTTGTTGGCTCTTGGGAGTGAGCGGTTTTTGTGTGTCCCAAGAACTCATATCCTGAAGAGAGAATAATCAAGGCAGCTCCCTTGGCAGCGTTTCCAAAATGGCTTCTAGCTCGGATTACAATTGATAGGGTTTTTAATTTATGGCAATTATCTGATCTCTTGCTTTAGAAACAAGATAGTGTAGATAGATGCCATATTGTCCATATTCTTTGGACATTTTCTTGTTTCATTTGATTGTGTGATGATACTGTATAAGGACATGGGGAACTTTATTACATAAAGCCTCCTCATCTGTCTCACGCTTTCTTTTTCCCGGCTACTCTTACTTTCAGTTCACCCTGAATAGTTTGTTTCCAACAGTAGCTTTCTGCTAAAACCTGTAATACCGTAAATGTGAGTTTGTCCCTCCCCAATTCAAAGGCCTTTCACTGAAATTCTCAGCAGCATTACATTAAGGGGGAAAATAAAGATTTAGTTCAGCCAATGTGTGATTTAGCTGGCTTTGTGTCTGAGGAAAGCAGATGGTTTCCTCTTACTGCGAGCACTAAACCAACAAGTGTTCTTAAGCCAGAGATGGTTTAGATATCGACCTGGAAAGTTTCCCTTTCCTTAACAAAATCCTGAAAACCTCTAAAGCCAGAGACTCTGATAATTCTACAATCTCCTATAAATGCCTTTTTTTCCTTTAAGGCATTGTAATTCACTTTAGTATTTTCAATGCCTGTTGTAGCAGAGGAAGCAGAGAAGATTAATATCCTGGGTCTTGTTTTTCCTAGCAGGCTTCTTGCTTGGTCGTTCAGCACACACGAAGCACTCCTGGTTAGCCCTTGTGTTAACGTCTTTGTCTTGAGGGAGATGAAGGATGTCTAGGTCCCCTTTGTAACGCATCATTCAGAGGTGACATCTGTATATGTGATTGTGTCACTGTAAGGGTTCTCTGTTGTAACAAACTGTTCTCATCTCCAGGGTACCTGATCATGACTGATGACTGGTTTTCTGAGTACGTGTACGAGGTTGTGGTGGATAAGAAGCACGTACCTGAAGACATCTTGGCAGTGATGCAGCAGGAGCCGATCGTTTTGCCAGCGTGGGACCCCATGGGGGCTCTAGCCAAGTGAACTTCAGAGTATTTGCCTCTTAATGGTCAACCAGAAGTAGATGCAATAGAGAATTCCAGTGGTCGGAAGCCATAGCCAAATGATAATGTGACCAAGCCCTCAGCATGGTCCCTATTCTCGAAACATAAGTTAAGGATCTTTGGGAAATAGCGCTTTACTGACTTGACTGAATTAAAGCTCTCATACAGGCTACTCTGCAAAACTAAAAAGGGGAAAAAAAACAAAACAAAACTCATAATTGAAATCATATTACAAATGCTGTCAATGGCAGTTTGATGTTACCTTAAATTTTTAGTAGAAATCAGCATAGTAACTTAGAATTATTTTGACCAGTGTTTTCCTAAGAAAAGATGGCCATAAAAGGCCCTTTAGAATTAACAGCAAAGTGATTGTTAGAACAAATACATCAAGAGACTTATAAATCTATGGTCTGACTTGTACCATAAAAGAATGCCCCAAATATTTTATATATTTACATTTTTAGTTTTGCTGAAGTCTTGGAGTGGACATAAGAATTGAACTGCTAAAAATTACCTTTGGAAAATTTTCTTTTCTGGCAGAAATTGGGGGTTGGGGGGTGGGGAACTGTTTCCTTGAGGTTTCCAGTTTCACTTGTTTTTATTCTTCCATTCTTGAGCTGGATAACCCCTGTCAAGGCCCAGTGCTGTGTCTGTCTGCACAGGAGCGCTATTTTTCACTTACATTAGCAAGAACAACCATAAGTATGTTCACAGGTGGAGTTAGTGTCATGCTCAACAGAAAAAAAAAATGACGTTTTAATTGCTGCATTTTATTTGGATGTTTTAAAAAAAAAAAAACCCAAGATGGTGCTATGAAGCTTTTGAATAAACACTTTCTAAAGTGGCTTGGTACAGTTTTCTTTTCTTTTTTTAAATGAGCATCATGTAACTAATGAAATGGAAAGATATTAGTGACCTACAAACAAATCCAAGTGAGCCAGAATGTGAACATACTGGGAAAACACGCTGCTTTATGTTCTGAGTGGTCAAAGATGCTCCTCTCTCTGAACAAAGATAAACATAGTATCTCATGTGCTACAGGCACTCAAATAGTTTGGTGATAAGCACAGAACTAATCCTTTGATTTCAGTCATGCCAAAGTGGGGAGCTGTTTTTATGTGTACCCTGACAATTCCTGTTCTGGGCTTAGTCATAGGCAAACCGGGTAAATGAGGGTAAAGAACCACACACACACACACCCCCTGCCAGCTGCCCTGGGTGGCAGATGGATGTCACAAAAAAGTGTGTTTGGTGTAGCCATGGTACTCTACGATTTGGTTTGACTTTTCTTTCATTTGGACAACAGAGGTAGAAAGTTCTTAAATGCTTATGGAAATGTATCTTACGCTGGTTGTACACGTGTGTATGTACATCCATTAAAAATGCCAAGCTGAATCATGCCTGCACGTTGGCTGCTAAACTGAATCCAGATGAGGACTTGTTTAAGAGTCACCTGAGATGATCCAACCTGCTGTGAGTACCGTTTCCTGAGGTGGGCTGTGTCTTCCACGGGAGAGTCTGGTGCAGAACAGCAGCAGGACATCATAGTTGCTGTCCTCAATGTGTTTTAAGAGTCTGCAACCTTTGCAGTATTTTGTGCACAGGTAACAAGAGCTGTCCTGGAGCTGTCTGGAACAGATCTTGGCAGCGCAGTGATACTGCAACTTGATTCCTTTCTAACAAAATTCAGCTTGTGTTTTCCTGGGCTTGTGTCAAAAGGTTTTCTGTTCTCTCAAGACCTGTGAGGGCACAGGAGCAAATGCCTGTTGCTCTGTTTGTCTTGTCTACTCACTATGGTCACAGACAGTAATGTAAAGCTTTACCTCTGCGGTAGATTTTCCTAACCTAGAAGGCTCCAAGTTCAATGCTCAGGTATTTTTCTGTGTCTTGGGACGGGTATCTGATTTCTGCCTTCTGCAGCGCTTACAGCAGATGTGTGTGTCACACGCAGAGATCTCTGTGGAAGTTTGGGTGTACCTTTTAATTATCAGGATATTGTTGAATACTTCATTTGTCAAATATATTTAATTCTCAGTTTATTGTCAAGTACTTTGCCACCATTTCTGATCTATGCTTATGACAACGTGATCTCTATCAAGCCATGCAAATGTATATCGTATACGGAGCAGCTCCCAGCCAGGAGTGACTGGATGCGCAAACAGAGCCCACAGAACCCAGCGTGGGCTAAGGGTGAGTGGTGTGGAAAGAAATTCCATAAATGAGTGCTTTAAAGAAGGGAGTTTTATTCCCGCTGCTCATGATAAGTTGATCAAAATGTCCTGGGCTTCAACTGCAGCAGATTTGGTGACATCAGGAAAAGCTTCCTGGTGATAAAAATAGCGAAGAACTGGAATAGATTGTGGGAGATGCGGGGATGTGTGATCCTCCATTGTTGGAGAGCTTTAAGAACAGGTTACAGGAGAATGTGTCCCAAATGGCGCTGGTAGAGTTGACCTTTCTTCTGGCAAAGGGAGGGTCTGGGTGATCTTTTGAAGTCCCTTCTGGCTTTACGGGCCCGATGGGCAGTCTCTGCCCCACGCTGTTACTCCCATCGAGGCGAGTAAACAGTCTCGTACTTGATGCTGAACCCTAGTGGCTCTGAAACGGAGCCAAATCTCTTGGGAAGCTGTATTATGCACAATATTTTGATTATGACTAATGCATAATGTGGTGTTTTAGGGGCTTTTCTTTTTTCCGAAAGGTCAGTGTTTCAGTCTTTCAAAATCTTTCTGCTTATGACAGTGCACCAGTTCTCTTTGTGCTGTCTACGCGAGGGGGAGAGCAGCCAAAGAGAGTTAACTTTTTCTCTGGAGTTTAACTGATTATCGTTGTTTGTTGCCCATGGCAGCACTGATGAGGATTGTTTAACAAATTAAAAAAGGTTTCCAAGCCAGTTTTTGTTAATTTGAGTATTTAAAAGTATTGTCCAGCATGTGCTTATCTCTGCAGCTCTGGCCCCAGATATTTCCCTGCACAGCTTATACAATAGTATGGTTTTTTCCTTTCCTTCAGAAAGAAAATCCACATGGCTCAAACACGTTATAGGAAATGAAGCCAATCTGGCAGAAGGAGTTTTGCCTTTATGCCCAGCAGTTTTAGAAGTTCTTTGTAAGAAGGAACGGGGAAGAGGAGGGGAAAAAAATACATAAGTCAAAGCAAGAGCTAAGTTTCTTCTGCTTTGAGGACTCTGGGGGCAGTTGAACAAACTGTTCTAAGGTTCGTGCTCATGGGACTCCCTAATTCAGGGCTGGCACGATACGGGGTAGGATGTTCTGCTTTGCTGCCTGTGTGACAGCAGCCCACGAAAACCTGTCCTGTGCCAGGGGTAAGAGTCAACGGCTGCGTGTTCCCCCTAAGTAGCCATCTTCGTTAGCCATAAATCAGACTGTCGTCTCTTAGGGCGAGTGGGGTTGGTTCTAAACGGCAGTTTGAAACGTGAATAAAATCAGTGTGTATGAAATGATTTTCCCCTTATGGCTCCTCTGGATGTGGTGGTTACTGGATCGCTCTGCCCTTTTGTCCTAAAGGGAAAAAAAAAATCACTAACGCGATCAGCAGCCCATAGCCGGGGGGTTATAAATCCAGACAGTTGAGCAGATGATTGAGAGGCCACATGCTCCGTACGGAGGCTGAAGAAGTTCTCAGTGTCCTGCATCCACGGATGAATCCAGAAGAACCTCAGCCTCGGCCCAGGTGTGTGGGAATTAGCAGTCTTGGCCCAGCACCTCTCCATGGGAGCACGTAAACGAGGAACAGACTGTGGGACTTCTCTCAGTTCTCAGGAAATGGTTCAGAGATGGTCAAAAATTAAACTCTTTCCAACTGATGGAATGGAAATAACATGGGAAGGAGCCCAGCCTGCTCCAAGTTTAGTCTCTCAAATACAGCTCTATGCCCTACGAACTGTAAACCCTGGTTACAAAATTAACATCCAGCTGATAAAAAGATGCTTAGGTTAGAATAAAAAATTGAAAAAAAAAACCCCAAAACTAATTAAACCCCTCTGTGTTTCAGTGCTGTTTCTTCCTTCAGTTTCTATCCTTTGCAAATCCTTCAAAAGACTTTTGGACTGTTGAAGAACCAGCCAACTAACAGTTTCCATTTCCAGTTTGCCAACAAACCCATGTAGTTTTCACATGATAATTCAAAGACAGTTCCTCTGGCAGGTGGAGAATATTGACAGATAACATTATAAAAGTCAACTATCTCAGATTCAATCAAAAGCCAGACAATAATAACTGCTGCTAACTAAGGAAAGGAAGAAGCAGGAGGAGAGGTTGGGGGGGGGGCGGGAGGCAGTTTGTAGCTTTTCAGAATCAGATTTCTCCACCCAAATTCTCTCTCGAAACAGTTGTAGTGGAAATAGTGAAACCTCTCCAAACCCATCTAACTCCCAGATGGACATCCTGGCACAGTCAGCTTACAAAAGAGCAGGGAAGGACAATCAGAATTTCTTTTATCCCAAAGCCAATCTTAATAGTTTCTAAATGTAGTCTGATTCCTAATGAAGTGAAAGATGGGAACAAATAAATATTTTAGTATTTGCTTGTTTTGTGTTATTTGGAAGATTGTTCCTATCCTCTTATTGGCAGTGAATCAGAGACATGCTCACAGAATTATTAATAATCTCCTCTTAGCACAGCTGGTACTACTGTTATTAGGTAATTTGGTGGATGCTTCCCATTCCTGTGCTGGTGTTGGTAACTGGGATCTGCAGCTGCTTTATCTGTGGAGAACTGTGGAAGTGTTTGAAGTTACATCTTGTTTAAAGTCCATTTTTCTCCCTCTTGTTTTTTCACACTTCCCTTAAATCATTAGGATTTTGCCCACTGACGCACTGAAGTTTTCCTGAAATTCTGGAGCTGCCTCAGTGCAGCACCTGAAAGTTTTTCACATCTGAAATAAGTTAAGTGTCATAAAGTTGAGGGGTCTGCCTGAAATATCAAGTCTGTTATTTATATTATGCTCCAAAGATTCCAGTCTGTTTGGCAAGAAATTTAAAAAAAAAAAAAATACACCACATGCTGCTGCAGAAGACATTAATGACCAAAAAAAAAAGAAAATCAATGGAACAAAAAGAACAGGATAAGTCATGAAAGGTGGTTTTGTGTTCTTAATATGCTGGTTTTCACATTACAGCTTTGTTTGCCCTTCAAAAATAACTAAACACTGACACTGGGTGCCACTGATGGGAGCAGATGAAAGCGATTTAACGGTAAGCGTTGACCAAGATGAATGGCATGAAATAGGGTTTCAGAACTTGTTAAAATAACGTACTCTAAGCTGAGACCAAGATGGAGAAAAACCTCCGACAAAGGTCATGGTGTCTCTAAAACTTAAAAAAAACCCAAACCACCCCTATATAGTTACGTAAAGAACAGACAGACCCAAAGCAGAGAGAATTTATTTCTTGTAAGAGGGTAGCGAAAATAAGTTTGGAAAATCCATTCCAGCCCCCAGCAGTGGTGAGCTGGAAATTGTATAAAAGTGAATCTCGTAGCGTCTGTCCTCCCCCTCCTGTGAAAGGAAAAGCCCCCTCCCCAGAGCCCGGGTCGCTGATGGACACCTGCGTGTTAAAACATCAAACTTCCCTCTTCCTAAAGGGATAGGGAGGGAGGAACAGCAGTGTCCGTCCTTGCAGACCCTTCGGAATAGGACAAGGCCGAGAATGGTTGGAACACGCAAGGACACTGACCGGTGGGGTGTTTTCCTGTCTGCAGCGCAGCAGAGATTAACGGGGCTAAATCTGTTTATTTTGGAAAGGAGAGCACAGGAGGGGAATTCAGCACGGCAGAGAGAAGTCGAGTTACACGCTGCTCTTCTCACCGAAAGAGCAGTGAATCTCCAACACAACTGAAGGCGACAAACTTAATTTGACAAAATATTTTTAACACATTGCCCCCAAGAATTAATGGGAAAGCAAAAATTACTTTAATAGATGTCTCCTTGAGGTTTGCAATTGCAATACCTGAGCCATCCTTGAGATGGTGGGAACGAGCCGCCGCTGGGGCGAGCGCTGCTATCATTAAGGGACCAGAAGAAAGAAAAAGGAAAGTGCTAATTATAACCCTAAGCTTTTCAGTTTTCAGAGTTTGTTTTCATTTCAGTTGTTTGGAACAAGTCTGTGAAAACTGGCAACCGCTTACAGCTAAACTGCTGTTGCTCTAACAATTAGCTATTCTTATTTGTCCCCATTCTGGTTTTCCACTTTTTTTTTTTTTATTTTTTTTCCCCCTAAACCCGCCACCTAAACTATGGCACTATTTTGTTGACCTGTGATTTATGACTTTTTATAAACAAATAGTAAAGTCTAGGAATGAAGGTGTTCTGGATGAAAAAAGCTGGAGAAAAGGCATGTGTCAGAGGTTGAGTGAGGTATTTTGAGGAGTAGTAGGAAGAAAGGAAATTACTCGTTGAGCTTACAGAAGCAGCAAAATGCTTTTTAAAGAAATTGTGCTTAATGCTTTAAAACAAAGCTAAATCTTATTTCTTTATTAAAATAACGTGAAAGTTTTGCAATAGAAATTACTCTCTCCAAACCCTTTTATTGTGATAACATTCTAGTCCTTGCTATCTCTCTGGGATCTACAGACCCACCTGCAAAATTGTAATTTACTGACTCCCTCAAAACTCCTGTCCCGTTTGTTGTCTCCTTCATCACCACCATCCTGTTATTTCTAGCTGAAATAACAGCTGGCAAAACTGCCCCTTTCCAGAAAAGCTTCCCTCCTTCTCCCTCTGCCTTCATTGGATCCTGCTCTTTTGAACTGATCAGACAAATGTAGCCACCCACCTCTAGGAGGAAAACGGAGCTGCAGCCCTGGTGAAACATAAAGTTTATTTGACTAAAGTGACGCAAAAATTCTTAAAGAGCTCTTTGGCAGCAGATTATCTGGAAATCAGACCATGTGAGGGGGACTGGTGTACAAAAACCTCACCAAGATGCTGAGGTGCCCACAGGCTGAGCTCCCGAGACTCTGAAGTAAATGTGGGTGAAGGTTACTCCAGCTTGGATAACTCCAAGGAAGGCGCTTCAAACCCGCCCCAAAGACAGGTACTTTATAATTTTGTTTTTCACAGGCTGCTATAAGTACTTTACACTTTATGAAATTTAGGCAGACTCCTAGATGGCTCTCTTCAGAGCAAGCACATACTAGAGCTTCGTTATCTTTCACTCCTCATTGCTTCTCTCAACTTTTGTTATAAATTCTGAAACACTAATGACAGTTTAAAATATGTAGAATATATTTTGTTTCATTTTAAATTAACTTTTAAGCTCTTAGAGTAATTTTCAAAGCACTGGGAAAATGTACATCTAAGAAAGCTTTGGGGAAGGGGAAAAATACACTGACTTTTGGTGAAAGTTTGATTTGATTTTTTTTTAAAACTTTTTCTGCTTTTTCTTGCTTTTCTGATGTTACATGCTCTCCCCTGTCTTGTTCAGGCACTTGTCCAGTAATTATGAATGTTGGGAGTCAAATGCCTGTAGCAGAACATGTTGTGACAATCTGAAATCAGAGCTTTGGCAGTCCATGTAATTGCATTATGAACGTAACATTTATTTAAAATTGACAAAAAAAGTGTTGAACTGTAAGGAAGAATAAAAAAGCAGAATCTGAAGCAAAAGAAAATAATCAATGCAAACTGTTATTTATTTTAAAAGGGTAAAGTAAGCTTTATTAACCATATTAAGTTATATTTTAAATGGTAAACTGTTCCGGCACAGTAAATTATCTAACTCAACGGGACAGATTTATTATAAGTAATAAATCTGAAGAGTATGTTGTATATGTATTTATAGTTAATCACATTTAGTGCTGAAACCAACTGGCTCACTGGGGTAGTTTGCTAAGTAATATGGAAGTTTAAGTGAGGAATGCAATGTAACTGAATATATGAACAGTGGTGGAAAACATGTTTTGATGTGTTAAGAAAGCCTGGGGGGAAAAGGATCGTGCACGTAATGGATTTGGATTCTTGGAAATGTTGTGGAAATTTTTCAATGGGTGTTGTTGGCTGTCAGGCATTTTACAAGGGAAGGTCTCATCCACTTCGGCTTCATCTTCTAGGGCTTCTGATGAGAGAATTGACTGTAATTTTCTTGGACAATACTTTGTAATCTTGGCAAAAAGCAAATGACTGTTGTGGGTCCATTTTCTAAGTGGACAGGGTGTGATGAATTTCAAATGGTTATACAAGTTAAGAATAACTGCCCCAAAACTGGCATTTAATAAATCCCTTAAATTATTCCCCCATGTGGACATGTGTAGTGCATTTAAGCTCTTTCCTCTTTTCCTCCATGGAAATATAAACCCCTGAGTTTTTGTTAGGAACAGTATTAAGAGTCTAAATAAATGTTCATTCTGTATCCTGATGTTCTGATGTTGTATTTTAACTCTCTTGCACAACTACATATTTGCAGGTCTGTTGATCGGGCAATCTATATGTTATAGAACTTAGATAACATAACGAAGCCCATCTATGGAATAAGTGATTCATAAAGAACTTAAATAGAACCTGGAGCCTGAATAAAGGGGCTGCGATTTGGAGATAGCCATTAACAAGTCTCCTTCAAAGAAGCATCATCTGTAAACAATGGTGACTGTTTCTTTATTTTCTGCAAATAAAAGCATTGCAGGCAGAAGTGTGTGCCTGCTGCCATATGTGTGCAGCCAGTCTTGGACTTCAGCCTGCAAACAAGTCTTTCACTTGAAACACTGCGCCCATTAATTCGCCTCCACAGAGTCATTTTAAGGAGCAGTGCTCTATTTATTTGGTGATATATGCTGTGTTATGACTCTTGAAGGAAGCCTTCAAGTTTATATAAATAATTCGAGGAAGAATACAAAAATAATATCATTCCCTCTAAGCTTATCTGTTTCCTTGCACTACATGTGGACACTCTCAAGCCATTAAATGCATTCCCCCCCTTCTTTAAATGACTGTCATCAATTTGGCAGCATTCCCACTACAGTACAGTGTCTGTCTTCTCAGCAAATTTTTAAAGGTAAAACACTCTCTTTCCTGCTGACTTTTAAATTTCAAGTGAAACATGGACAAGATTATGACATAAAACTCACAGAACAGGCTGATATGCCCCCAATACTATTGCTTTCAGAGGTCTATTTTCACATCTTACCTCTATTTAGCCTTATCTGGGAACACAGGAGTTAACTGGAAACAGCTCCCTCCTTATGCCATTCTCACTTTGGGTAAGTAGCCTTTTATTCTCCCAGAAGGGTCATTGTCTCAGTGGAACTACTTGTTGAGTACAGTTCTACTCTGTTTTAGTAAGAATGTGAGCAAGCCCTTGGAGAACTGCAAATATTCATATCCAGGACACATTTTGTCATCTACATACTGCAAATTTCTTAAAAAATACTCACATATTGCAGTGATGTGCAGAAGCAGCCAATGCAATTACATTTAAAATTGCTGGCACTGGGATCAGACCTGCTGTGTATGGAAATAATTCCCTGGACTCATTCATTTCAGGGGGTTTTGATAACTCTTCATCAAGTCAGTTTTGATTCTCTTAAACTAGACTAGAGAAGCAGAGCTAAGAAGAAACCCTGAAGAAATTAATTTTCAGTTGTTGAGGGGTGCTCTAGAATATCAGGTTATATCTGCTTTGCGACTAATACCCCTGATTCCGTGGGTACCAGCAGCCCTACCAAAGCTGGGACTCTGCACCATCTTACTATGTGTTTATGAATATCACTTTTTGAAATCTGAAATACAACCTGTCACACTTGCCTGATGGAAACAAGCTAAGAGAAAAGGATATTTTAGGCACTCGTTTTTTAATGAAATCAGTATATGTGAACACATCTAAACCTGAAAGGCATTAATGTTTTGAGTTATAAACTCTTAATTTGGCTCAGCTATGACAAACAGCAGGCAAAATTCATCATAATCTAGTTTCGACCTAATTGACTGAAGTTTTTATGTTCTAACAACCCCTTGCAGTGGGGGAGCATCTGAGCTATCCTGTAATAATTTTGATTAAAGGGTTTTCCGTGCCAAATCAGAGGAAAAATATGAAGCCTCTACACTCCTTCGCACCACCTCTGCAGCTACAGAGGAACTACTAGCCTTCAAAACTGTGTCAAAAGGAATAAACTCGATGAGTTTCTCACTATCATCCTCCCCTCCTGTGCAAAATGACAGCCTGGGACTGTGTGAGGAGCAGAAATGTTCACTGCTGTATTTACCAGAGTCCAGGGCTTGGAAACACCCAGGTGTGTGGCTGTTGGAGGGTCACGGTTGATATTGCAGCTCAGAGGTGAGAACAACACCTACAGATAAACTACACAGCCCTTTCCACTGTGGGATACGTAAATTCTACCTTGTCATACAAACTTCTTGCTTGATTTTCTAGATAAAAGTAATTTCCTTGGACTCTTTCCATTTACCTGCAACTGCCTGCGTGACCTGCATCTTCATTGCAGGGTGCGGTACGCAATCGAGCAGCTACGTAATTCTAACTATCTTAAATACTTTGTGATAAAAGTGAGATTTAGGCCAAATTAACAGAAATCATCTGAATGCTTGATTCAGTTTGCCGACAGTGTAGGTTGACATTTTGCCTTGGAGTTCAAAGTACTTTAATTTTTTGCAAGTTCTAGCAGGTAAGTGGAGAGAAAGCAGCAGGAGGAGTGGCGGGAGGGACAGGGGTAAATGTGAGTTCTGCTGCAGGAACGCAGCTGTAACCCAGTGTTTGGTGCTCCAGCGAGCTCTGGTTTATAAAATCAGCACATGGAAAAAAGAACGTAATTTGAATGAAGGGAAATACATGCAAATATACAGATTTTGCAACTGTGCAAGTTAAAAATGTATTGGATCACTCCAAGCTGAGTAATGACTTCTGCAGTCATGTACAGTGGGGCTGAACAAGCCCCTTGTGCTGAGGAATTCAGGAAATCAGTGCTGCCCCACCTCAGATAACATATTCTCCAGGTGACCCAAGGCATTAAGATTTACCTCACTTGAAGCATCTTGTATTTGCTCCACCTCAACCTAATTGTTTTAATCTCCTAAACGTATTACAAGTCGGTTCTCTTCTTTTAAAAAATACAGAGAACAGGAATTTTTTTTTTTTTTTTTCCAAGTGTTAGAAAGTTTTCATTTACGACATGGCAGAGCATTAAAGGCAAGGGACTCCCTCACTGCCACGAGAGGTCACTGCCTGCCTCAAGAAATAGACTGGGAGATGCACATGGATGGTGCAGCTCCCTGTTTGGGAAGGAACCAGAGCCCAGGACTGGGATGCTCCTTGAGGATTGCTTTGATAAAGGCAAAGGAGGTGATTTTTGTGCATCAAGGGACAGACAGGGCTTTTATAG
The DNA here is from genome assembly GCA_025769975.1 of Gallinago jamesoni. Classification (NCBI taxonomy): domain Eukaryota; kingdom Metazoa; phylum Chordata; class Aves; order Charadriiformes; family Scolopacidae; genus Gallinago; species Gallinago jamesoni. The sequence continues at coordinate 7,873,985 of JAOQGH010000006.1, forward strand.
TGCTGGTTCAAGTGTGTGGGAGTAACTAAGAATTATAATTTAATTAATACTTGGCTTACGTAAACTGTGTTGGTGGCTTCAGCCAAGCTTTAGGAACACATCTTCAATCATCCATCCCAGTGTTTTCAGCAAACAAGCAAAGCAGGGAATAGTTGCGGAGGGCACGCTGCTCATTGCAGGGGGCAGAGCCATGGGTCACCCCTCTTCAGTGACTCTTTGCAAAAGGAGTGCAATTTAAGGGCTGGCATCGTGGCACCTTCCATGTGCTCCTGGACCAGGCAGCGCCGTGGAGATGGCAACTGCCATTTAGAATAACCTCTGCTCAGAGCTACCGGCGAGAGAAAAGGCACAGTCGCTTTAAGCCTCTCAAAGGAGCAAAGTCACATCTAGAAAACACAGATCACAGCAAAATGAGGGCACAGCCATCTCTCTCTCTCTTTTTTTTTTTTTTTTTTTTTCTTCTGGTGGTGATAAGAAGCTCATGTGTATTTATGTAAGAGCAACCTTTGCAACAGATCAAATCGAAACTACGTAATAAACTGCCGTTTCTTCTATCATTGACTATTATCATTCTAGCACCTGTAACTACCGAGAGATCGGTGCCCAGAGATGAACTGGAGGCTGAGGTGGGCAAAATCCTTCACTAATAGTGTCGTTTTCCCCTGGATATCCTTCTTAGTGATCCTGGCATCTTTCTCAACCCCAAGAGCTCTAGTTCTGCAGCTGTTTACCCTGTAGTGATTACAATTCTTGCAGGTAACTTTTTTTCTTGAATTGTAACAAAACGGAGGGGGGGGAGTACGTTCTCCCAGAGTTTTTTACAACATAATGCAATCTGATTCTGTAGCTGTTCTGTTTTCATGTGCCAGCTCTGCCGCTGTGAACCACTGCACAGCTCTAGAGTCCCTTGCTCCAGAGGTTTCCCAGGGTGGCTGGACAAGCTTTAATTCTCTTTCAGAAAAGAATAGTTCAAATTCCAGCTGAAGCTCCTGAAAGTTCATGAGACATTTTGCATATCTGAGGCTCAAACTACAGAAAATGCTAAAAAATTATTTCAAATCACGTGATATTACTTTCTGGTGGTCTGCAGAAGATTAGAAGGATTTTAGATCTGCATAAGACAACTATCTTGATTGTCACAGATCCAGGAAATCAACAATACATTCAATGTCCTCTCCTCAGGAAATGGAGTGCCAAGAAATAAATCTATGTGCAGAAATAAAGTGTTTTACAAATACAGTTCAGTGTTTAAGTCTTAGGTATGGAAAATTCAGTCTCACGAGATAACGCAGTTAAATCAACATCCTTTACTGCTTTCCCATTTCTGAGTAAGAAGTGTAAAGTCCAGAAGGGCTCAGGTTACTTTTCCATATACTTTTTTTTCCATATACTTTTCCACCTTATACTTAACGTGCTCTGTACAAGGGGATAATTGGCTGTGGCCTTTCCTGGAATTTTCACATTGCCACCAGAGGTGGTAGGATTGTTTTCATCTACATAAGCTCTTTTGGGACATTTAGAAGGTTTTGGACTCCAAAGACATTCAGTTTTTATAGTCTCGCAGGTAAAACAGAAACTCCTGTTCTTTGCCGTAGTATTTTTCTCTGAAAGCCTGAAGATGTTTCGGTCTTTGCTGATGATTAATTAATGGTAGCAAAGTACTGCTCTTGTAGGGATTCAGCATTGATGATGCACTGCCTGCTGTGTGATGAAAGGAACATTATCTGGGGAAAGGCAGGATGTAAGCCCAAAGAACGAGAGATTTCCAAAAGTTATAAACAACACCCTCAAGAGACTTTTATCTCAAGAACATCCTCCTGATTGCTCTGCAGCTCGATAACTTTCCTTGTCTTTCTGCTTGCACTGAAAAATGTTTAGGAAGAGGTTTAACAAGCTGTCTTTGCACAAGGCTGGAAGATGGGAAAGACTTGAGTTTTAAAATTCTAGCAATGAGCAAAACTGCTTCAGTTTTTCCAACAGTTAACAGTGAAATAATGCTTAGTCTTCTGCTGGGATGTGACGATGGTATTTACTGTGGTAAAATGGTTTGAAAAGGAGAAATTCCATGTGGCTAGAATAACGTAACCTGTGGTGCCATCCTGTAGATTGTGTAACACTTTACTAGCTGTAAAGCAAGGTTAATGCCCCAGGGGCTTTACAGCACAGAAGATCAGCTCCTATTTCAAGATTTTGTTGAGTGAAGGCAGCTGGGGATTTACATTGCCTGAATGAATGAGCAGAAAACAAAACATGACCGACTGAATCACAATTCTTTTTCTGTTCTTTTTCTTCTGAAGGAAAAGCTAATGGTTTTATACATTTTCTTTATTTCGGGATGGTTTATTTCCTCTGGATTACATGACTAGCACATATGAAGCAGGGATCCTCCCAGTGCCTGTTTTTTTTGCTGGCAGTGGGCAGTAGCAGATTTGCCCACTACCCTTCCCAGGGCTAGAACCACAGTGTCAGCAGATCCAAAAAGAGCGAAAGATGCTTTTATTTCTCCCAGGAGTTAAATAAAACCGTGGACAAGATTCATCCATTAGACCCACGTGTTAGTTCCTTCTCAAAACAATCAAATTGAAGTTTCCTGATCTTTTCTTTCTTGGTATTAGTGTTAACCGAGCCTCAAAAGTTAGTTGATGCAAAACCACTGAGATTTAAATACTTTCCTAAACTTTTGTTTAAGCCTTCTAGGTCTGTTGCTAAACATACCAGACACTGTGGGATTTCTGAAAAAAGGTGGTCTTGAAATATAATTTGTATCTCCATTGCTATCTCATGTTTGTTTAATGAATTCTTTTCCCTTCATACTGGGGGAATCTAGAAATTGCCAGTAAAAGTCACAGGATGAACTTATGAAAATAGAAGCCAGGCTAAACTCTGCCCTCATTTTTGCAAGCCGGGAGTCCCACGGGCTCCCTGGGTGTGAAACCAGTGTTCAGAGGAGACCATGGCACCAGAAGACAGCAGGACTGTGACTGCCTGTGAGTTGTCCAACAACGCACAAAGTCCAGCAAAGCTGCCCGAGGGGTTCTATGCCAGGTACACCGAATGCTGCTGCGGAAGAGGATTATTGCTTCATTCCTCTCTGCAAAATCCTGAATGGATTGTCTGCAAAATGATTCACACTGCACTGCATGCTGTGATGGTTAATTACTTCCAAAAGTATTTTAATTACAGAATCTGTCAGTTGTAACTTGAAAGTTTCCAGCATCCGTAAGCCCTGTAATGGATTTTAAACTATTTTTTATTTCTTAGATGGTGTTTGTGCCTTCAATCTGATGGATTTAAATATGGAAGAGGAATTCTAAAAGTGCTGGGAATACACCGGAAATAAGAGTGGGGGAAGACAAGCCACGGGGGACTGTGCTGCTGTCTGTCTGCAAGTGATCAGAACAAATCTCAGAAAAAATGGAAAAAAAGACAACAAGCAATGAGACTGAGCCACTGACTTCCAAGAAAGATGTCTCAGACTGTAACGAAGGAGAAGACTGTAAAGAGAACGGACTTCTGGTCAGGAACCCTAAATCTGCCCTCCGGCTAGTGGAGGATGGCAATAAAGTCCATCCCAGCCCAGGAGATAAAGGGGAGGGAGCTCAGATCTCCAATGGTTATTCAGGGGTCCAGAGCTCTGTTCCCTGCAATGGAATGGGAGAGGTGGAAGACGCCCAGGGCACTGTCCCAGCAGCCACAACCACCACTACAAACACCACGTCCACCACCTGCGGAGCAGAAGGCCAGCAGCAGCTGATGGAGCTGGAAGAGCGAGAGACCTGGAGTAAAAAAATTGACTTTCTACTCTCTGTCATTGGATACGCAGTAGATCTGGGAAACGTGTGGAGATTTCCTTATATATGCTATCAAAACGGAGGAGGTCAGTGACTAGTTGTGTATGCTCTTCCTTAATGCAACTTCCTTGCTTATAAATAGATGATTTAGTGGCTTATTTTAATATCACATATAATAAATGACCAAGGGGTAATTAATTACTTTTCAAACAGACTGAAAAGCCTAAATACTGGGATAGGATAATTAGACACATTAAGATGGAAGAAAAAATATTTAGCAAGATCTAAAAAACTAGTAGAATTAGAAGTTGAAAGACAGTTTGGTGCAGAAGCACCACAGAAGACTAAACCCCTGTCCCAAGATGTATTTTAAAATCAGAGAAACCAACATGTCAAAACCAACTCACTGATGTATCAGCCAAAATATAAATCTAATCAAGGAGATCTCGGAAAGGACTTTTGTCTCCCTGATGAAACAAAGGCATTTTACTGAAGGATCTGTAGCACGTCTCACAATTGCATCCATTGTAGCCAGTTCAGTCCTGGTGAATCCTGTGTATAGTTAAAGAAATGTGAGAAGTTTGGCCTGAGCATTGCTTCTTATTCACACTGCTGAGTAGCTACTCTTAGGAGAAATCCCATGGTAATCCAGCGTGGCACACTGACTAGGGAGGGGTTGTGCATTTTCCCTGTTGGAAAAAAGGAACTGTTGTTTATGGAGTGCTGGTACTGTTGGAAGAGAAGTCCTATGAAGAGTCATAACCATCTGCTTGCTTTCTTGCAGGAGCATTCCTCATCCCTTACACAATTATGGCCATCTTTGGAGGGATCCCTCTCTTCTATATGGAACTAGCACTAGGACAGTACCACAGAAATGGATGTATTTCAATTTGGAGAAAAATATGTCCTATATTCAAAGGTAAAGAAGGGAAACGTAAAATTACTAGGAATTTTCTGAATAACTGAAAGATTTTCCTAAAAGGTGAAATTTCTAAAAAAAATTATTAAAATCTCATAAAACAAAAGTAAGACTTGATCTACACAAGGTTTTGGCTTTACAAAGAAAGCTTTCATGAAACTTTACGTACACCTACAAATGCATGTGTGTGCTCTTGCATCCATGTATGATGTGCAACTCACAAATCAATTAGATAGAGGCTAGTTCGCTTTCCCTGACCCAAACCTGAAAATAAACAAAAAATTAAACAAAAAATGTAAATAATAAAGTAAGTGCAACATTACTGAATTCAAGGCAAAATTAAAGCCAGGAACGAGTAAAGTTCTACTATTTCTATTGCAACAACAAATTCAAAGACATGATTCCCCCTCTTTGGCCTGGTCTGTCTGTTGCCATCCCATCACAGAGTCTTTCAGAGCAGAAGGACCTGTTCTCTACACTTGTCCCACTGGTATTGCTTTGGTCTTTTCTTTTTTATTCACTGAGAGTGCAAGATGCCTATTTATATATTCCAGGAATTTAGGAACAGACTAAAAAAAACCCAACCAACCAACCAAAAAACCAACAACACATAAGCCTGTTCTATCTTGATTAAGGATGCTTTTTTGGAATTGGAGCCTGAGTGTTTCTGAAGCCACAAGAAATTCCACTGTTGTAAACACTTGAGAGGGTGTGTGTGCCTCCTGCAGGGCTGCCTTAGACAGTTACTAATTGTAGTTGATGTGATAACCAATTCCTTCCTATTTTTTTGGCCTTAAACTTACACTCACTTCATGTGGTTATTTCCTGCCTTACTAGGAATTGGCTTTGCCATCTGTATAATAGATCTCTACGTAGCCTCCTACTACAACACCATCATGGCTTGGGCCTTTTACTACCTCGTATCCTCCTTCACGGCGGAGCTGCCGTGGACCAGCTGCACAAATGCTTGGAACACGGGCAACTGCACTAATTACTTCAGCAAGGACAACGTCAGCTGGTCCCTGCACTCCATCTCTCCCGCAGAAGAATTTTATACGTAAGTGCATGTAAGTGAGGACAGTAATATTAGACAGAATGGTGGAACATGTAGCAAGGTTTTCTTGGGAGGGGGAGCAGGGTTTTTTATTAATAGTACCCTTTTCTGAACCATGCAAATAACTGAATATATGTAAGCTTAGGGTGTATGGGAAGGTACTTTGTCTTGTAGATCTGAGATTCCCAATCACTGTCAACTGTCAGCACTTATCTTTTATCATCACTGATGTACCATTAATATCAAGCTTTTAATTAAAAAAAAAATAAAATTAAATAACATGATTCTGAAGACTACTTATCAAAGACTCAGACCTGTAGTGCTCAGATCACAGTACAGGACTGTTCAAAGCATGCTTAACATAAGTATTTATTTTAAAAATATCTATGCTGTGTTTTTCTTTCCTCTTTCAGCCGCCAAGTTCTACAGGTGCACAGGTCCAATGGGCTGGATGACCTGGGGGGCATTAGCTGGCAATTGACCCTCTGTTTATTGTTAATCTTCACCATTGTATACTTCAGCATCTGGAAAGGGGTCAAAACATCTGGCAAGGTGAATGCAAAAGCAAGACAAATCAACTTGGTACAGTATAGTCCAGCAGCAGCTGTAAAGGAGCCAATTAACTTGACAGAGAATTATCTCAGGCTTTGTTTGTGAGAGGGATTATAGGCTCATGTATTTGGGAAGCACTTACTGCAGAGTGACTGCGGCTGTTGCCCAAGTAATATATAACAACAGTAAATTATGCCACTGTTCTCTAGACAAGAACAACCCTGCCAAGGGCAAGCGTGCAAGCTGCCTGTTTACAGACCTTCTGAGTTCACATGAAGATCTTATAAATGGCAAGAGTTATAATTCATTTAACTCATTCTTGTTGTCACCTGTTAACTTTCGACCCATGGGAAATGCTATTTTGGTGTTTTCCCTCACAGGTGGTGTGGGTAACTGCCACATTCCCTTACATCATACTCTTCATCCTGCTAGTGAGAGGAGCAACTTTGCCTGGTGCCTGGAGAGGTGTCCTCTACTACTTGAAACCTGACTGGCAGAAACTGCTGGCCACTGAGGTAAAAAACGTTATAAAAGGACAGACATTTGCTTTTAGCCTATCAGCATGTGTACCAGCATATATATACTTCAGTATCTATTTTCAGCACAGAGCATGATTAAACAGATGTATTAGCATGGACTTAAAAGCCTGACTTCATGCTCTTGTTTAAACAGTCGTGCTATTTTTTCCATAACTATTCAGATTTTTTTACAGATTAAAGTCCACCATCAATTTAGTTTGAACTAACAGATGGGTTTCCATACAGTGGTTGAATAGAATTAGTGATATGATTAGAAAGAAAACGAGCGACCAATTTTTGGTTTTGCCAGGAAAATGGCAAAGCTACAGTTGCTGCTACGCTGCAACAAGATCCCTTACCTATGACAGTGACGCTGAGTTAACTAAATTTACTAAGACCTAACAACTGGTTTAGCCACAGATTTCTTGGCTGCGAGGGGATCATTACACACTGGAGCAGGCTTTTCCACAGCCCAACTATGTCCCGTATTTAAATAGCATAGGTTACTAGAGCTGAAACTTCTTATCTCCATCCTGTGACAGGCTTTGGCAGATAAGCCCAAGGATAGTCTCTGTAGCCACCAACTAAGGAATGGCTCAGGAGTGCGTGAAAGTGCACGTGGAGGAGGAATAAATCAGTTAAGCCTGCATAAACCATCAGGATTTGAAAAGAAAGGAGGAATGAGGACAAGGCTGAGGTAACCAACAAACCCCAGTGGCTCAGCTCTGAACTCTGTGGATGACAAACAGTCCATCACGCTCAAGGCTGCACTTACTTCACTGCCTATGAAAGTGTCTAGTGAGGAGGATGATGGAAAAACCCCAAAGCAATAAATACTACAAATACAAAGATTAAAAATTCTAATGTTTGCAAGTCTGCTGCAGCTCAGCTGATATGGAGAGTTTTGAATTAAGAGGAAATGAAAAGACACCAGTCTCTGATAAAGCAGCACCTCCAATAAGGGACCACATCTTCTGAAAAAGCAATAAAGGGCATTGATATTGTATTGGATGTATCTGAAGTGAGGACAGCAGATTGCAATCTGCGTGCTGGATGATGACAGAGCTGTCTGTGGATGATATGGGATGGCCTCACACGATGGAAGAGAATATTAGAAATGAGTTGCAATGAACTCCATGTTTCAATCAAAAGAGGATAAATGAATGAGGGCTTCCACCTTCAGAAAGAGAACTGATACTGTACTTTAGGAACACTACTCATTAAGGCTGTGGCCACTTTTCAAGTACAACAGGCTTTTCATAACAAGATGATCACACTTGCATCTGTCATGGCTACAACAAGGCTGAATTGAGTTCTAAGGACCAGAGCTGCATCCACACTCTCATGTATTTCCATTAAGCCTAGGAAAAATCTGGGCAGCGATCATCTACTACTTAGCCAGGAGGACACACAGCCAAACACAGGAGTATTCCACAGGGCACATAGTTTGGAGGAAGATGGGCCAGGCCCACTGCAAGGTCACGGACAGAACACTCTCTGTATGTAGCAAAAGTTGTGTTAAACTGAATGCAGGCAAGTTGCTGAGTTAATCTAAAATGCTGCCAGAACTGAAACTGCCTGCGAGTACTTGCAATAGTGTAAAGAGATACAAGGACAGCATAAGCACTAAAATTATAGTGGGTATTTATAACTCTCACAGATCTGAAATAAATATTCCTATTTAAACATGCTCTCTGAACAAAATGTTTGTTAGACCAGGACTAGAATATAGGCAGACTAGTGAAACAGGGTTTTGTACGACTACACGATATACTGAATATGCACAACTGATTGAATCTTCATGTAATTTTTTCATGTTCTTCAATATTTTTCAGGTTTGGGTGGATGCAGCAGCTCAGATTTTTTTCTCCCTTGGTCCAGGTTTTGGGGTCCTATTGGCTTATGCCAGCTACAACAGATTCCACAACAACTGCTACCAGTGAGTTCTACCTTATTCTATACATCAAATTGAGTTTAAAGAAGTAACTGTGGGTATCTACGAAAAAGAAACACAGTATTGGTGAAAGGCACTGAATTGTCAGACCTGTGTACGTACAAATCAAACAGAAGAGTAACAGAACAAAGGTCCTTATTGAAAGAACCCGCTTCTAAAACATTTCTTCTCTGTTTTGTCTACCCTAAAGGGAGATATTCTCTACCAATTACAGCACAGAGTCTAAGATGTAGAAACCTGCCACAACAAAATGGACTAAACCCCTGCTGAACAATCACATTATAATTATTTGATCTCAGCAGTCAATTTGGAAATTACTTTAAAGTCTTGAGCTGAAAGGCGATACAGAGGAGAGCCACCAAGCTGGTGAGGGGTCTGGAGAACAAGTCCTATGAGGAGAGGCTGAGGGAACTGGGCATGTT
>JAOQGH010000006.1:7883294-7910397 GCA_025769975.1 Gallinago jamesoni
TTTTTTTTAATGTGGTTGGACTCGATGATCTCAAAGGTCCCTTCCAACCACTAAGATTCTGTGATTCTGTGATATAGTTATTTCCTTGTTACCTTAAAAAATTCTATTTATAACTTGTAAAATAAATTCCTAAATTCATTACCATTCTTAGAGTAATTCCTGTTTTTTTAAAAACACTAGTATACATCCAGTATTCAACCCAGACTAATGTCACAGCATCTTTGTGAAGAAGTTGAAGAAGAAAAAGTAGTCGTGGGATTGTGTTAGTTTTTTTTTTCTTTCAAATCTGCTGCTTGTTCTTTTCATTGCGTTACCCTAGTTTTTGTAGGAATCTATCCAGATCAGTAACTCACTCCATCTGGTCGTAAACTATCCTTTTTAGCAGATGCCGATTCCCTGATATGAGTTAGGTCTTGTGTTGCAGAGATGCTCTGGTTACCAGCACTGTCAACTGCGTGACTAGTTTTGTGTCTGGATTTGTCATTTTCACCGTGCTGGGATACATGGCTGAGATGCGGAACGAAGATGTATCAGAGGTTGCCAAAGATACCGGTAGGCATTTTATGCACATCGCTCAAATTGCTTCTAAGATTGAATGTATTTGTATATGATCTTCTAGATTGAGAACAGCCCAAATTAGGCAAAATGTTTAGTATAGAATTCAGGATACTGACTCTATGATAAGGTAGAAACCGCACATTGCAAAATAGCTTGGAGGGAGCTGTTTTCCCCTGGAAGACAACATGGTAGAGTGAAAGAGCTTTTCCTCTGCCTGGCAGCAGAACTGTGCTAACAATTATTCCTAATTCTCCATTCCAATATCAGGACCCAGCCTTCTCTTCATCACGTACGCTGAGGCCATTGCAAACATGCCTGCTTCCACCTTCTTTGCCATCATCTTCTTCCTGATGTTACTGACGCTGGGATTAGACAGCACGGTGAGTAGACAGTGTGCGAGACAGCAGCCCTCCTGGGTATTTGGTGTATGGCTTTACCCCCACAACCATTAAAGGAGACAGAATTAGAAATATTGCAGGATTGGCATCTCCATCTGCCTTCTGTAAGACAGCAACTATTATTCAAATTTTGACCTAAATAGGCCTAAATAAAATTAAATGGTTTGCCATGCTGTGACAATTAGTAACAAACCTGGAAACACAACCAAAGCACTTGATTCACTAACTCCTGGTCGAATGCAGCCTTCCAGGCTCCTTCCTTCTTGTACTTGTAAACTTACAAAGCTATTATTAAATTCTGGATTACTTTTTTTTTTTTACACTAATTGGATTTAAAAGGTTGGAACTGGAGGCAGCCTCCTCAACAGCACTGCAAAAAGGAGAGGCCATGTGATCCTGTTTTTACAGACTGAGAATCAGCTCCTTCCAAGAAGGTTAAACTCAGCTGATTTCACAATCTTGGTTCCACTGACCCACCTACCACGTATTGGCATCCTGCTGCTTGTAATATTGGACTTCCTCGGGATGAGAGGCACTTCCTACAGATATGTCCCCACCTTATGAAGTTTAAAAGTTCTGAAGAAAGACTGTAAACAACAGTCACACCAATTCTACAGGCAGAATAAAGCACCAATGTTCAATGATTTACAGCTCCTTTAAACACTGAAACATACCTTGAAGCAGGTAAAACTGCTCTTTATTTTCCAGTGATTTTTCCATGCTTTTCAGTTTGCAGGACTGGAGGGAGTGATTACTGGAGTGCTGGATGAATTTCCCCATGTCTGGAGCAAGCGCAGGGAACTGTTTGTCCTTGGTCTGATCATCATTTGCTTTCTGGGGTCACTAGCAACGCTGACATTTGTAAGTATTTTACCCATTCCTCAGCCTTCCTTACTGGCAGTTTCCTCCAAATGACATCTTGGAGAGGGTAGTATTTTTTGAAGAGAATTCCAGGAAATCAGATTAAAGCTCCAGTTTGTTTTCTTTATGCATCAGAAATCTGTATTTGGAATGAATGTGAACAGTATCTCTCACTAGGGAATGTGCTGCAAAATGATCCTATTCCAATTCAGCAAAACTCTAGCGTACCACACACCATAAATGATGCAGCAATTGCTCCAGCTGCTCGATCAGTAATCAACCTTCCCCATTTTATATATGGTTTATTTGCTCTCAAAAGCACCAAGTTTTAAAATAATGTTAATTGTATTTTAATTTTCCCAATGTTTGAAATGCATTTTGAATTAAAACAAGAATTATCAAAAATTATCTGCTACAAAATGGTGTAATTGACTGTTGCTGCTCTCCAAAAATTTCTAGCTATGAATTTCCTGGATCTTCCTCATCAAATCAGGCCAGAAATCATAGTTAGTCACACCAAATAGTCCCTGTGGGGCTTGTGGGATTTCATTTCCATAACAAGCAACATTTTCAATAATGAGTGTAACAATCATAAGGGACAAGTAAAAAACACTTGGCTTTTCTGTCACGTTTCACTCTACTTGCTCATTTATTTGCAACTTCCTTCTTATTTAAAGCATTTGCTGTAAAAGGAGACGTAGTTCCTCTCTGAGACACAATGCTCTCTTCTGACAACTGACTCTAGATCCCAAATGGGACGAAAGAAGAGTAACACCCTATTTCTTTCCTTCTCAGTAACTATGACTCAGGTTGGAGAAAGAAGATGCCATCACAGAAGGCACGCAAAAAGCCATCCCGCCAACCCCCTCCAAATCTCATTTGTTCATTAAAATGCAACCACAGTTACCAGTAGATTCAGTTTCACCTTTTCTGCATGGCAGCCCCACTGGTGAAATATCAAAAAAGCAGATCAGTAGCATCCTGAAGGATTTCATTGGCAGAAACTGCCACGAAGTGACAGAACAGACTGAATGACCAGTCTGTGAACGGTCCAGATGAAGGCAATAATAACCAACAGTATTAGAGGATTTCCGTCACTGGATCTTTGGTTCACTGATGATTTGGTCTCCTTTCCAGGGAGGAGCGTATGTGGTAAAGCTGTTTGAAGAATACGCCACTGGTCCAGCTGTCCTAACCGTTGTCTTTCTGGAAGCAGTTGCTGTGGCCTGGTTCTATGGTACGTCTACTGCCACACTGACAAACAATGGCAATTCCAACTCCTGAGCTTCTGCACTGCAGCATTTCCTCTCTTTCTGCAGACAAGATCATTGATGTCTCCAGAAAAAGTTTATAAAACCTTTTTACAAACTCACTGATTACCAAATCCATGAGAATTATTATTAGTTTGTTCTCTGACAGAAGAACAGTCACATCTGAAAGTAACAAGACCTACAATTCAGAATAATTAAAGAGTTATAGGAAAAAAGTAGTCTTTCATGACGATTCTGAATTTATCTGCTGTGCAAACAAAATGCTGTGCATCTACTTAGGAAAATCTCAGATCTGCTGTCACCACTCTCCTCCCACTTGTCTCCACAGGCATCACCCAGTTTTGCAACGATGTGAAAGAAATGCTGGGCTTTACCCCAGGCTGGTACTGGCGAGTTTGCTGGGTAGCAATTAGTCCCATATTCCTTCTGGTGAGTTTTCTTTACAGCTTTCTCTTTCCAGCACAAGAAAATTACCACTGAACAATGCAGTTCCTTAGACTTCTAAAAGGTTAATTACAGAATTTTCTTGTGAAGTTCTTTAGAAACAAATCTTGTTAATCCAAAAAGGCTCAATTAATGAAAAATCCAATACGATGCTGCAAGGTTTTGTTACCAAATCACTACTTTAGGGATTTTTGTAGATGAGTTAGATAAATAAGACGGGGTTCTGAATAACTGCCCTCCTTCCCTCCACTGAACAAAGTTACACTGTTTTGCTGCTTTATGTTTAACTCAGCAAAATAAAGCAATAAAAGATGATGAAACACACTGTTGGGGAGGAAAACCAAGATAAGTAAATATACTGTCTCAGCAACCATTGACAAGTTTAGAATATTCCCATTAAAATTTACAGCAGTTAATTGCAACCTTTATATATCTATAATTCAGAATTGGAAATAATGTCCCAATGTTTAACTTGGTGGTATTATTGATAACATTTTAACATAAAGTGTTCATTTCCTGATGCAAAATTACTTCATGCTATCTATTATTGTTGGTAGCCTCAGTGGGAGCAGAGTGGGTCAAGATGGAGTTCATGAAGCACAGAAAATAGATTTAAGACCTAAAGAGTGAATTCAAAACACTTGTAATGATCAATGCACAATTAACAGATTTTCATTTTATTACTCCAATAAAAAGAAGGGAAGAAAAGGCTATAAATAAAAGTGTGACATCACAAGTATTTTTCATACTACTGTCTTCTCTGTGATCCTAAACCAGTAAAATAAACAGAGAGGAACAAGCTCTGGTGATGTGGTTACTGGCAGAGCTACTCGTATTCTCTGTGGAAACTAAACTAAGGAAAGCCCAGAAGGTAATATGTCATTTCTGTACGGAAATTTTGCTGGTAATCCTAATCTTCTGATGATACTCTGGAAAAAATGGAGTCAGTGATCCTTCCAAGAATAGTCATAAATATTATTCCTGTAATATTCAACTAAAATAAATTTTTAAGTCATGAAGGATATGCACGGGAAAATGATGTAACAGCATTAATCAAGCTGATGCCAGAATACTTCATCCAAACTAGTAATAACATTTGTAAAAGCTACTGAAGAACTGAAACCTCTGGAAAAGTATCACAGGAAAGATGTGTAAGAAAAAAGCAACAGTGAAAAAACCAGAATCTGTATAGCTTATCACAGAGGAAACTAAAAGCTGATGTGATTACTACAGGTAAATTCTTTAACAGTATTTGAAAGTGTATTAAAAGGGTCTACAACCCAATAAAGACCAGCATAAACCACCACCACAGTGGCTGCGAGTTAAATTCAGACAACGCAAAACTGACACTGATCATGATTAAATATGGGACAAGCGGCTAAGGGAAACTGTACCCTCCCCATTTCTGGTGGCTTAAAATGAAGCTGATGCCTTTCTGGAAGGGATGCTTTAGCTGGAATCGAGTTATAGGGCTCAATACAAGGGTAACTGGATAAAATTCTGCACGTTGGTATCAATCAATCAGATTTTGTCCATCTGCCATCTTTTTTTCCTTTACAAGTGTTGTCCTGAATTTTCTCTGTAATCTTTCTTAGGCAAGAAACACCATCATGTGTATTTATGGAATAAGCAACCCATATGAGAATTTTTACTCATTTCCTTTCAGTTACTGGTTGGGCTATAACCTAAAGCATCAGAACTCTTTTAAAATTCCTGAATGAAAGTCTGGATATCCAAAAGTGGATTTGGGGGTTCTTTGTGTTTGTTTTATTTGTTTTGTTTTGTTTTGTTTGTTTGTTTTGTTGGTTTTTTAAATCCATACTAAAGTTATTTAGAATGTTCTCCAACATGTTTAATCTTTTTGAGTCCTGCTGATTTTTTTTTTCAGTTCTATGCTCTGCTGGGACACGCAGTTCCCTACTGTGTATGCCATCAAAATCCATGTATTTACACTTTCCACTTTTCTTTTTCAGTTTGTCACTTGCAGCTTTCTGTCCAACCCTCCTGAGCTACGGCTTTTTGAATATAATTATCCCTACTGGACCACAGTGGTGGGTTATTGCATAGGGACTTCTTCTGTCATCTGTATTCCAATCTACATGTTTTATCGGTTGATTATCACTCCAGGAACACTTAAGGAGGTATCCATGATGTTCTGTTGATTCTATTTGACTGTTGGGAAGGAGGTGATTCCTAGAAACACTCTAGGGTGTGATGACCCAGGACTTGAGGATTATTGCTCTTCTCTTCCTAGACATCTGATAGCTAATTTTCTTCTGCCCATTCTGAGTAATTAAAAAATCTCCCCACATCTTACTAAGGCCACTGACACATTCATATAAAATATTAAATCAAGTAATTTTTTTTTTAAGCTCTGGTGAATTTGAGGCTTTTCCTAGAAATTAGACAAGAGATGGTATCACATGAATGAGGCAGTGAAGGATTGGTTCCCTTTGGTATATGTGTAAGAACAAGTTTCTTTTTCTTTCCCATACTTGAGATTTCTCTGCCATAAATCTGTGGCAGCTTGGGATGACATTTTTGGGATTTCTTGGTAGTTCATGTAAATACCAGTTCAGAAAGAGTATGTTCAGTTGGCTCAGGGTATCCAGTAAACTGCAAAGTCCTAAAGCATTAGTATGACATATGTCAAACTTTGATTCAAATTCTGTTTGTGTTACAAACAATTAAAAGATAATGCTGTGCACTTCTGTAGCACCTTACATTGTCACAGGGCTGAGCTTAACAGAAACCTGAAACACCCTTGTGTCGTAGTTCAAGAGGTGTTAAGTCAAACTGAAGTCATGTTTCTATTATAAATCTCTTTCCAAATGGCTCTTACATTATGTATTACCTCTAAAATCAATCAATTTCTAATACTGACTTCTTTCCAACAGCGTATTCTGAAAAGCATTACTCCAGAAACAGCTACAGAAATTCCTTTCGGAGACATCCGCATGAACGCAGTATAAGCTACACCTGCTTTCTGCGGGGAGAGAGGCAGAGCATAAAACATAACTTTCCCCATACTCTCCCCCCCCAACAAAGAACTACGTTTCCAGCCAAGACCCCAAACAGAGGAGTTTTCTGTGGAGGTCGCATCACTGACAACGGGCATTTGGGAACACGATACCTCCAGCGCATTTATCCAAGCAATTCAAGGAAACGTACTGTGCACTTCTAACCAGACGGAACTGACTGAGAACCAAGTCTGTTCTGGAAACAGGAGGATGTCTGTGTGCATGAGACCACCACTGCTCCCCGCGTGGGCGCTGGGGCTGGCTGAAGGCCTGAGTAAGGCACCCTAGGATGAGTACGGGCGGGTAGGATTAGGTGTAGAACCCCGAGTCTGTGGCAGTGCTCCTGTATCTTCCTCAATGTGATCGTTCGTTCCGGGCAATGTCGTTATTCGCTTCTAAGGTTCTAATTGCTTAAACTACATTGAAAAAATACAGAAATATTTCTGATAGCCATACATTACTCAAGTAATACAGGGTTTTATAAGCTAGAAAAAAAGATAGTAAATTCTTCAGTCCCTATGTTTGTAGTGGAGTAGACAGAGGACGAGGAAACAGTCCTGAGCAGCACTATATACAGCTCTGCATTCGTTAGCACACACATTTAGTAGCATTATCCTTAATTTCCTGCATTTTGTCGATGGTAACAGTTTCTATTAATTGTTTCTTGCATAACAAATGTTACAAAAGCATTTTTTGTAATGCTGTAGGCTTCACTTTTCTTTAGACCCAATCAAGCCACACTCACTCATCATGGGTTATGTAACGAGCACCCAAGTCGCTGGCACTTTATACTGTTTTCATAACTAAGCTAGGTATTCACAAAATCAGCGTCCTGACAGATCTATCACTTACACCCAAAGAAAATATAGACCAAAAAAGAAATTTTTTTTGAGTTCCGATGCCAAAAAGTGGAATCTTAAAGATCCGCTTCTCTGCTCTATTTTTGGTTTTTAGTTCATTTTCACACCTAAAACTTGCTGGAGCCTGTGGCTTTTTCTGTTCTTTCCTAGTACAAAAGTAAATTTTAGAATAAACCTTTTGGCTGGCTGACAAGAGTACGTTTAACAAACTATACAAACCTACTTTGAAGATTTCTGAGCTCATATTCTAATGTGAACACATTAGAAGAAAAAGAGGGGAATTTTTTTTTTTTAGCAAGAACTTGAGCAGAGTTCAGCAGGATTGATTCTCAGCAGAACTATTTATATTAAATTTTGAGGCACTGACATACAAATTAACTCCCATGCACATACTAACCTCTTTATATTATATGCATAAACACACCCTCCAAATGTAACTGCCCTTCAGACTGACTGCTGTTGCCAAGTCAGTTGGAGGACAATAGTTTTGCTGCAGTTACGGGTAAGTTTAGATAAACCTAAGTAGTGGTCATTTATGTAAAAGCTTACATTTGTATTTTTACTCAACCACACAGATTATAACAAAAGTAAAATAAAATAGAGGATGAAAGTCTCTTTTGTATCTCATGGTCTACTTAGGCAACGTACTGCTCTAATTAACAAGGTTCTATCTGCATTCATAGCAGCAGGTGTTAAGAAACCTGTTGGAGAGTTTACATTGGTACAAAGAACCCGCCATATTAGAGGAAAGCAGTGATGGTGTGTTTGCCTTTTGAAAATATTTTCATCGCTTCTGCCAGGGTTTTTCTCCCTGAGGGGCGCAGACACCCCCTGGAGAAAGGCCTCCTCCACTTTAGCTATTGACTTCAGCTCACATAACTTTAGGTCTCAAGCACAACTTCCAGTAAGGAAATAAAGGGACTACAAACAAAAGACTCCTAAGTTATTTTAAAAAAGGGAATATGTTCTTTCATCACCAACAGAAAAAACATAATAAATCTGTCTTACTGGACAGTTACTCCTAAAAAGTAGTTTTGTAGCTTAGCCCTTAAGTATATTTGAAAACTACTTCCAAAATTGGCTTGTGAGCAAAAGAGGAAGGGCCTGGGATTTCTTTTAATATTGGAAAGCCATTTAGTTATTAAGTCATCAATCATAAAATTACTGTTTTTTTAAAAATAAAATCTTCTGTTATTAACTCTTTGATTGCAAAAATGCATATGAATTTTCAGTGTAAGATGAATGAAGTACTTACATGTATTCAACATTAAGTGTGGGAAATGAATTGGAAAACCCTACCTAGCTTCTTCATTCTTCAGACTGGTGGTCAACTAATGCTGGGTATTTTTCCTCTAAAATGGATAAGTATTTAAATAGATAAACTTTACATATGGAATTTTTTTCCAGATTTGATACTGTTTCATGCTAGGCTCATTAAAAAAACAAAACAAAAAAACAACTCTCCCCCAAAATAACCCAAAACTTACAGTTCCACTTTTTGGTCATTTACGTATAACCACTTGCACAACTCTCTTTATCTGCTGCCTTTTATTAGGAAGGGTGAAGGTGGGGACAGAAATGGTTGAGTTCAATATGAGCACTATCTTATCAAAGCCAAAGTTTCTCTTCCAGCCCTTGCAAATAAACTGAAACTGGGAACGTTACTTCTAATAGGACAATTTGCAGAGTAATAATTGCAGGAATCACTGCTATTTAATGTGCAATACTACTGATGAGCAACTTCCCAAGAAACGCCACTGTTTTCTAGTGGATTAAAAGCCAACCAAGAAGCCCTGATATTAATACAAGCCCTGCAACAGTCACAGCATAAAACAAGGCAAGGTATCTCAGCTTGAAATTCTCAGTTGAAAAATGAGAATAATGCACTCCGAGTGCTGATGGACTGAGAGAGGTGAAAGTTTTTAAAACCACTTGATGCTACAAAAAGCAATGCAGACATGCAAAGACACAGGAAAAAAATTTGTAGAAATGGGCAGTCAAGAAGATCATTAGTGACATTAGATCTTCACTCTCTTTTCACCAGGATAATCCAGTCTGAGGTCTTTATGGGAAGAGGGGGCAAGGAAGCCCTCCAGAAGTGGGTTAAAAAGGCTTTTCTTTTCCTGAATAACACAAAGATAAAATACATCCATGTTCTTACTCTAGAAAAGCTTGCAAGGCAGTTTCATTCACATTTTATTTATTTTTTTTTATATGGCATACTGGTTTGAAGTTTTCTAAATGTTCTAGTAAGTTCATTTTTTTAGTATCTCTATTTAGCTGAGTGGTTGAAATAGTAAGAAATTTATTTCATTTATTTTTATCATTGATTTGTTTTTCTTCCTTTTACAAATCCATCTGAAAACATTTAAATACTCTGTACAAAACCTAGTTATATTGATACCAAATAGTCTGCACTGCAATTAAAAGTGTTTTCAGGCAAACAAACAAATTCCTTCTCAGCTCACCTTCCACTTCTCTCTCACAAGAGGATATCCTACCCTCTATTCTGACTGGTGAAAAGGAATTTATGAAACTGGTACATTAGGACCATGTTTGCCTTTTAAACAAAAAGGAAAAACTGGAATTTTAGCTGTACAGAACTAAGTATTCCCTCCAACTTGTACATGATGCACCTGTATTAATTTATGCAGCTGTTTAGTTACAAGTGTTGCAAGCTGATTGTAAGTCATCAGTATGTGCCTTGTACTGTAAACTGTTATTGTAATAAATTTAATATTCATAAACCATCTACAGATGTCTCTTAAGCCTCTCTCTTATGGGAAAAGTAAAGATAAAACTCAGTCCCAAGAAAAAGCAGAGTATCTGGTCCAGTCTACTATACCAGCAAGACCTCTCCCCAGTGTTTGAAGCCTGGCCCACTGCTAAATACTCTTTCATTCTATTCCAACTGAAGAACTAACACACATTATGTTTGTTTAGACAGAACAGCAAAACCAAACTGATCCACAATTGGAGTAAGTGCTTAGTTACACCATTAGCTTACATATAAAACTCATTTAATTTCAAGTCTTTGTAAACTGGCAGGCTTGGCATTTAATTTTACTCACATTTTGTCTCATTACGAAGCCTGCTGAACAAAATACTGGAGAAACATCAGCCTCAAAATCTTTTTTTAAAAAATATTAATTCACCTTACTGTAGCATAAAAGTGATAAATTTCCTACAAAACGAAGTGAAAGAAACCATTGTGAAATGTGTTGAAAATAAATTCTAAAAATTACAACCACCGGCAAATATTCTGCTTCCTAAGTTCTAGTTGGAGACAGCTTTATTCTTGATTATGAACCTTTGAACAGAGAGACTGACAAATCTAGAATATTACGTCCAGTAGAAAAAGCAGATATGGCTGTAATACAAGAAAAAAGACTCAAACCATATTTCACACAAGAAGATGCAGTAAAATAAAGAAAGCATTAAAAAAGAGCCACACAATATACCCAGTATCTATCTTACACTTTATTTGTTTCTGTACATCAGGTCCCCAAATCCAAAGCTCACACATAAATACAAAATCCGTATGTCAATATGCATTTAGCTTACAAAACACAACACTATGTACAGAAATCTCCTAGATTGTTATTCAGGCTGTTTTTCTTGCTTTTTTCCTACTTTCAGAGGTCTGCTTCTCATTTTTGAGAGCATCAGTGCACAATGACTGCTGCTAAGGGCTGAGAACACCTTTGTTTCAGGAGAGCTGTTCAAGCTGGTGAAAGGAGCAGGGGCTGCCAAGGGAAAGTACTCTCACATTCTGGTATTTAACACTCCCAGGTCTGCCCCAGAATTTTCTGGTATCAAGGATGGGGTACTGAAGGACAGGGTGGATTGAGTCAGCCAAATTTAATATTTCAACTCTGTAAACAGACTAAAGGTGTGTATCAACCGATCCATTAATCCATTTCAAAAGTTGCTCTTCTATTGTGGCACACAATTTCTTGTGAAAGCAAGGAATAAATAACTAGGATATGCTTTTACTTCTGTACAAGAGTCCGTGCAGCAATGGCTTTTCCTCTTGGTTGAGAGCCCAAATGTTTTTGTCCACCACAGGGACATTAATCTTCTTCCTTCTCAATATAAGATTTAGTACCGACACGTGCCATTTGCCTTGCCAAATAGCGGTCCCTTGCTGACATCACTGTCTCTTCATTACTCCGTTTGGCAAATTTGCTCATGCTCTCAGGTGGTTTCTGTGCTTGTTCTTTCTCCTCTTTCTCCCCTTCCTCTCCAGCTTTACGTTTCTGCTCAGATAAAATTCCAGAGCTGGATCTTCCCTTCTCATCCACCTCTCTCTCTTTTCCCTTTCTCTCTTTTTCCACATTGTTCTCTCTATCTTTTTCTAAAGATGTAGGAGAACTTTCCCTCCTCTCTCTGTATCTCTTTTCATCACTACCATATTTCTCTCTCCTCTCCTTCACATGATCTTCCTTTTCTCTGCACTTCTCTCCTCTCTCCTTCTCTCTGTCATTATATCTATCTCTACCATTTCTTATTCTTTCTTTTTCTCGTTCCTTTTCGGAGCCCTTCTCTTCTCTCTCCTTTGCCTTCCTCCATTCTCTGCCATGTCCCTCCCTCTCTTTTCTTTCCTTTCCCCTTTGTTTATCATCTTGCTCTTCCCTCCTTCTGTAGTTATCCTTAGAACTGTGATCCCCGTATCTGTGTCGGTCTTCCTTTTCCCTTTGGTGATCCTTCTCATGGGTCCTACTTCTCTCATAATCTCTTTCCCTGTATTGTTCATCATTTCCCCTTCTGCTTGGTCTGCTCTCTCCCCTCTTTGTAAGATGATTTGTTTGGGCTTTTGTGCGCGGCTCTTCCTCCACGCTGGACGAGCTTGGTGACCTGGAATGCCTCTGGCTCTTGGGAAGTTTAGCCTCCTCTTCACTGCTCACAGAGCTCACCCTCCTTTTCTTTTTCAAATTTACTTTACTACTTTTGTGTCTCTTATCATCATCACTACTATCAGTTCCTAAGTCAGTATCAGCGTCTGGATTATTCTCTTTCTTAACAGAGGGCTCCAGTTTTTGTCCTTCACATGGGCATTTGTTCCTTTGGTTGTTTTCATCATAACTGTCAGGTTTTTCTTCCTTTATCCTAGGGTTTTATGTTAAAAAAAGAAAAAACAACATTACACACTCTGAAATCTAAGACTTTTCTAAAAACTGACCTCTGGTCAGGACTTAAGCAAAAGATGCTGCTGAGAAGTCTAAGACAACAAATCTAACTGTAGCTCAGCTTCCAGGAATCCAGCGCAACAGATTTCTATTAAGTATCTGTATTTGGTTCATTGGTGAATGTGAGCTGATAAGTTTATTGAAAAGAATGACTAAGGTTACATATCTGTAGCCTCCACCTAAGGAAAAAGACATAGATTTGTATTCTTGTGTAAGCTTTTCAGCAAGCTACACAATTTCTCCTTTGCATTTATTCTTCAAATAATTATCCATAGAAACAAGTTGTTGACTTCGCTTCCATTAGTAGTAGATTTTATTAATCCAGTATTTCTGAAGATCTCACTCTTGTGACTAGACAGAAATTAGTATCTTTCAACAGCTCACAGATAAATCTTAAATACAAAAAGCCGATCCATGGAGGACCAATTTGGGCAGCAGACAGAAAATTTATGCTTTATCCTTCTTCTCTGACTGATAAAGAAATACATGTTCACTCACACAAGCCATGTGTCTCTTCTTATTAATCAAAGCTACAGTAACAGTCTGTGGCAAATTCTTATGAATCAGCACCCATTCTAGTTAGACTGAACGTCTGATGCATGCTTGGTTAGTCGATGAACACTGAGTAAAGTTATGCTGAAAAGTTTGATCGTTTATTTAGTAATCCAATTAAATGACAAGTCAAATGTGGATCACTTTAGGGACAAGTGATGCAAATTCTGAGATCTAAAAATTGAGCTATTCTCTCTGTATATCCTATTGTACCACCATAAGAAAGAATAAAATTAAAATACACACTGGAGCTTATCTGAAAGCCTTAGAGGGAGCACCACCTACAGTACAACTTCTTCTCCCTGTAATTAATTTTGTATACAACTCACAAAAGAAACATTTCCTTAATTTACAAGATTAAGAAACTATCATTTCAAATGATCTAGACATGGTATAAAACTACATATTCCTGAAGATGCCCTGAAAGAAGAACTATTAGAGGAAATGGACAACCAAGTGGGCTGACCATTACTGTTTCTGTTTTTATAAAGTGAATAAAGTGAATAACTTTGATTTAATCAATAAAAAGACACCACAAAATGCAAAATTCATTTAACCACCTCAGTGCAACCTTTGTGCACCACTGGACCCAAGCAG
This sequence comes from Gallinago jamesoni, assembly GCA_025769975.1. NCBI lineage: Eukaryota > Metazoa > Chordata > Aves > Charadriiformes > Scolopacidae > Gallinago > Gallinago jamesoni. Next base: position 7,897,045 of record JAOQGH010000006.1, read on the forward strand.
TATTTCTCTTTGGTGAAAGCCTAAGATAGGATGTTTTTACACACACACAAGAATAATGCTAATAGTATAAGTCTCAAATAACAAGCATGCCCTCAAATTTCCCATTTTCTGCTTAAATGCAGGAAGCTGTTCTGCTTTTCTTCCAGTCAGTAGTTCTTACTTCCCATTTCTATGCTACTTTTCCCAATTTATTTCCAATAAGATGGTATATCCTTTACTAAAGGTAAAATTCAGAATTCCCTTATTTCAGATAGCTGAATAACTTCACTGTGAACATATTCTTCATTTAAGATAAGAATTTATTTTCTAATAATCCAAGCTGCAGTTTCTTTATGATGTCAAGCATTTAACTAGCGACATCCAGGTTTAAGGCCTATCTCAAGTGAGGTTTAACCTGAATAAATTGTTTCAAAAGATCAGTTGTTGCATATATTTATCCACAGGGCAGAATTTCACCATCTCAACTACATAAATAATTCAGCCTCATATCATTACTTTACTTTGGAATGTGCATATCTTAAGATTTTAAAATATTCCTACTGGGTTTCCTACATATTTGATTATTTTCCTTTTACCACATCATCAACACTCAATTAATTTATTTTTTATGAATCTGTAAACGTGGAATAAGTACAAAGTTCAAGATTCACATTCTTCTCATGAAATTCTAATCACAGCATCATTTCCTATGACTTACCTCCATGCTCATTATTTTACCTTTTGTCTTCCTCATGATTCAAAATATGGAACTTAATGCAGATTGCCAAATATTATGTAAACCAAAGTAAATATAGGATAGAATAATACCAAACAGTATTACAAGTATGGCTGCTCTCTTGATACTTTTTAGATGGCATCTCTCTCCTGCTTGTTTCTGTCTTATAGTCTATACGACCGATGATTATTAGACATTTTCCAAATAATTTCATTAATCAGCTGTATAAAGTAATCAGCTTAACCTACCAGTGTTTTGGTACTCTCCAATTCTTATAGTTCCAGTGAGTCTGGAATCACAAAAAGCCAGAAGCTGGTTTATATCTGAAAGCCTTCTGGAACTGCATCCTACCTGGCTTCACGGAAGCTGCATTTAGGCGTCTCCTCTTCCCCTACCCTCTGGTTTAGAAGATGTCTGTAAAATCCACTGAGATCCTTCTGTTTGGTCACATCCAGGTATGCTAACAGAAAGAAAGGAAGGTTGGATTTACTGTGCCGCAATCGCTCATCAGACACAACCCACAATTGGTAGACACCACCAAGACTGCAATCTCCACCCTGGAGGTCTTCAAGCCCAGAGTGGAAAAAGCTCAGAGCGCCCCGATTTGACCTCACAGCAGACCATGCTTTGAGCAGGAGGCTGGACAAGGCCTTCAGAGGCTGAATCCAACATGGTTTCTCTTAAGATCCTATACCCTATACTTTACACCTGTTCCTGGGACACTATATAGACTCTCTGAAGTAAGGAGTGTAAGCTGTACCCCGCACTAATGAGTCTTCCTTGAACAACTGACCCTTCCTCAAAAATTAAAAGTAGCAACCCATATACCAATGATACACAGAGGAGCTTTCTCTGTTCCTTTAGTGATGTGTACAAAGGAAAATAACAGACACATGGGATCTGATTCAGTATCTGTTATCTGGTCCTTTTGATTTTAATTATCTGAAGCCTCACAGAGGGACCGGATGACAATGTTTAAATCATGTGCAAGACCATATTTCTTTTTAAGGGGAATTATTTCAGTGTGAATCTCACCCTCGAGAGCTGCCTCTCTTCTTTCTCTTTCCTCCTCCTCAGCCCTTTCTTGCAGCTTCTTCTTATAGGCTGAAGTCACGAAGGCCTCTTTGTGAGCAAACTCTTCTCCTTCCATTTCACGCTCTTTCTGAATTTTTCTTTCCATCCTTTTCTCCTGTTCCTTCTTTCTAATCTCAGCTGCTTTGAGGATATTTTGGATGTACCTGGGCTAAAATAGGAGGGAAAAAAGGTGTAACGTTAAGAGATAACAAAGGTGGTTAAGAAAACACAAATTGGGATTGCTGGAGACAGGGAAGAAAGTTGATAATGGAAGAAAATTGACAGAAGCTAGTCTAACATATTCTCCCTGTATTTAACTGTTTCATAGCTATTGGAACTAAACTGTCAGTCCCTTTTAGATCACTACCACAGCACACTTCCCAGTAACAAGAGTATGCTGTATTCGGTCAAAACATTCAGCCCATCTTTGACTAGGATGATTTTTGCTGAGTGAAATTAAATATTTTTTCATTTCTCAGCCCCCCGTCTCCTGTCGTGTAACGGCCCTGCACTCCTACTGCTGTAAAGGAGCGGGAAGCTTCCTTTTATACCCACGTAACCTGATAAGAGCTTTCAAATAAAACAGAGAATGTGACAATGAAAATATCGCTTGTCAGGATAATTCAGCTACGGTTTGAAACAAGGCTATGAAAACTGGCTCACATTTCACCAATGAAGTTAATTACTTCAGTCTTCTCACAGTCCTCCAGTAAGCACACTAGTAAGTGAGGAGGGACAATTTATGTTTGTTGGCTTAATAATTAAAGAGTTTTTATTATGAGAAGTAGCATTGTTGTAGGGACCACTGCCTTTAATCCAGTTATCCCATTGTAACGTATTCAGAAACATCATAAATTGGGTGGGAAAGTCGTAGTCTGCAGCCCTCCAGAATTCCACTGGATCAAGACTCTGAAGTACCTGATGAACTAACAGTTTTGCCAAAACTCTTACAAATTACTACCTTGTGTAACAGGATTTGAGCACAACACCACTTGTATGCCCCATGAGAAAATGCATTTGGCAAAGATTAAAAGTTAAGCAGAGTTATTCCAAGCGTACAGAGGTAAGACAGACAGCATACATTTTCAGGTATCAACCTTTTTGTCATCTTTTCCAGATAACACTCTGGCATTACTTTCTTTCTTCTTCTGCTGCATTTCATCATAAATACTGTCATATTCGTACACTGTAGCATCTTCTTCCAAAGCTTTCTGCATCTCCAATTTAGTCTAAAAGAAAAAAGGGAGAAGATACCAAAAAATGAAGCACGAAATTTTTTACTATTTTCAAACATTTTATTCCTATATTGTAATTTAAACAGATCCATAGTATAAACCTATCCATTAGAAACTTGAGTGTAAAGTGTGTTCTACAAAGTTCTTGAACTGTTCCCCAGGACTGAGATGATGAACAACCAAATCATGACCAGTAATTGCAGTTGTAAGAAATACAGGAAGCAAAGGACAACAGTCAAAACAATACTGGAAACTTCTTAATGAGCAAACTGTTCCATCAAACAATGTAATTCATTTTTTTTAATAAACAGTAAATAACATTTTGATAAATTTTACTGTCTGCTTTCATCTATAGTTTATCCCCCTTCCCCAAAGCCTCAAATAATAAATATGTACCAATATAATTCAAATATATCACAGTTCTATCTCCTGATTGTACAGTCAAATAGGAAGTAAGAGCTGTTAAACTCTTCAGTTTTTAAAAGCCCTATCAGAAAAAAACAACTGAATCTACCACAACAGAAGAGGAATCATACAAATTTCTCTCAAGCACATATTACCACCACAAAAAAACAGCAATGTGTTAAATGTATGATGCGTAAACATTTTTTCCTTCCAGCTATGTCTTTTATTGGTCTGGAATTTTTTTAAACATAAAATTTGTGTTTCCTCTCTACAATTTATCCCCCAATTACCGCAAAAGGCTCACTGTTGGTATATATTTAAATATTTTAAAACCCAATACTTTGTAACATTACATTCTACAAATGAAACATTTGAGAAATTCTAAAACCATTGATGCATTGTATGCCACAAAACAAACTTCAACATCTTGTGTATTTAAGTGCTTGCACTGATTAAACAGAAATTTTATTGAGTTTTAAATTATGACCAGCTCTGTGTCAAACCTCCCTCATGCAGCTTTCATTGGGCAATTTTTCAGCTACTCTTGATCATAGCCAGAAGAATTTCAAAAATGAACAATCTTGCCTAGAAAAGTGAAACAAAATCTTTGCTAGAGGAAAGGGTCTGAGAATTTCAAGCCAAGTTTTAAATAAAGTCTTGTGCTGCAAAGAGCAATGCACCAAATCATAAAATTATGTGGAATTTTTTAAGGCGTAACACTAACTCTGAAGTTGTATAATTATATTTCTGCAATTATTTAATAAAAGGGAATGGATGCAATTCCTAATTTGCCATAGGCATGAAGAGTCCTTACCGCATCTTACCTGTTTCATTGCTTGTTTTTTTAATGCTTCTTTCTGAAGACTTTCACCAACAGATGGCTATAATAAGGAAACATTGGAGATATAAAATTAATTACATTGACACAGCTCATGTTATTTTTCTACCATTCTAATGAATAACCATATAATAGACTCATTACATAAGTCAGCCTCTTACTTCAATAGTATTTTTCTGCAAGCGAGAAAAACTGTAAGTTCATTCACAAGCATACAATGAATCAGCCTTTTTATTGAGCAAAGTATTCCAGCACCTCTCCAAATATATGTTGAGGTTTTTTTAGGAAAATGGTGATGAGCTTAAGAACATTATTTCAATGATGGGTATACCTCAAAAGCTGCACAAAATTTCATGCCACTTCACAAAACAAGTGATCTCTGTCCAAGAAATGCTCAGAGACATAGGAGGTCTATGAAAATTATTCATTTACAGTGCCTTCCTCCAACCACTGCCAAAAAGCTGGTAGAAAAGACAGTCCTATGGCAGCGGTGAGTCTGTTAGTGCAAGAAGCGAGCACATCACAGGCAAAACACCTCGCAATGGACACCTAAAGCCAGTACTGAAACAAACTCCTAAGAGAAGGATATTTGTAATACACCTACTCACTCCCTAACACTGCGACTATTTCAGGCTTTGCCATAGGAAAACACACACAAAAAAAGCCCCAAAATAATCAGAAGTCGGAATTATACCTTCCTACCAATTTACGTATCAAAACCTTTTTAATGTTCTTGGCAAATACATGGTTGTGAATAAAGAAGAACAAATGTTCTCAATGAGTTATTCAATTGTATTTCTAATACTCTGTGAAATAGGTGCCATTCAGAACATACATACTCTTCTTCCAGCATGCAAACGTCATTAGAGATGTAGCAGTTTTGAGCAGACATTCTTACTGACAATCACATGAAAAAACTGTACTCATAGTAAAAAAAGCAAGTATCCAAAAGGATTTGGCAAGTTTGATCTGTATTATTAATTCCTTATTTTTAGAAATAGGAATACTGCCATCTTGAATAGCATGTGTTTCAAACATTAATGTTTAATTTCTCAAGATTAATATGACAGAAAACAGCAATACTAATCTTCCATAAGAAAAGACATACCCACTACTGGAAACATGTTTTCTAATCATGCTGTCTTTTAAAAAAACCTTTGCATTTTATTTAGTTTTGTCTTTTAATTAGTGTTGAACTAAACTGCATTATCTTTTCGCAACCAGTAGATAATACTGTTTATTAAACAAATTCACTATAAATGACAGGACTCGTATCCTTGTTTATGTAATTAAATATCTCTTAATCTTAAAAAGCAGAAATAGGAAGGAAAAATCCTTTTGCACTTTGGCAGATTCCCAAGTTTTGCAACTTTGACTAATACGTGCCCTATATCACATTTTTTAAAAAAACAAAGAAGTTGTGTAATCAGCTCTTAATAAGAAGTGGAAACCAACTAGCAGGGAGCTTGGCAGCAGGGACTAGGATTTTCCAAAATCAAACAGAATTAGTGCCGTGTAAATTCAAGCAGATCCCCTGAACAAGAAGGCTTTTGATTTCAATTGATGTTTAAAATAAAATATTAACATGCCATGACCCCCCTTTCTTACCCTATTAAAATTTTAACAGATGTCTCAACAAGGAAAAAAAACACAAGTGCTTTTCCACAATTTTCTACATGACAGGCTTTAAACAGTCCAAATATTTTTTCACCGGTTAATTTCAGAAACAAGGAACAAGTTGTGCCATGAGCAGCAGAACTACTGGAGTTTCATTATATGTGACTTTGTGCCCTCTGTCTCTTTATTTCCCCTATCACCTCCTCAGACACCCTGCCCAATTGAACTGGCAGCCGGGCAACACTGTGTGACCAAAAGCTCGCCCTGTGCTGAGCAGTCAGTCAACGGCTCCTCCTCAACACAGAGAAAGATTAAACTCACAAATTCTCATCTGTGCTTGTCCCTTTGCCCAGCTGCCAATTTCCAGGAAGACCACAGAACGCAGGATCTTTGGGACCTTTGCCACCCAGTAAGGATGGTTAAGATTATTAGAGAGTTCTCAAGTTGTATGGGACTAACTAACTGGTACACACAGTGATCACCTGTAAGGGATGTTTTTCTGCTATCCTACCCATAAATAATGAAAAGATTGCACACGTGTGTGTAGCTTTTAAAAAAAACAACAAACCTTAAAGGTAGCATCTCAGAGGAGTACCAAGTAATTCTAAACTCAGCAAGAGAAGGTGCTAAGGAAACACTGTCAATATTTGGATGTCCATGTGGTATCACATAACGACATCCACTGAACTGTAGTTAGTCAGAGCTTTGCTCGCTTCCCATAAACATGCTAGGACTTACTTTCATAAGTGTATTACAACCAGAAAAACATGAGACATAGAATATTAGAAATAGTGTGTCCTAGTCGACTCCAAGTGAGGGACTTAGAGAAAAGTAAAAACAGAAACTTGAAAGGACACATATTTCAACTTTTTCTGGTGCTTTAATCACTACAAACAGATGTAGATAAAATCCATCTCTGATTTCAAAATGCTAAACGTTATGGTTAAACTACAGTAATAGAGGGAAAGGCTGACGTGCACTTTCAGGGAAAACCCCTGCACAACTCAGTTATGCTCCCCTTCAATTATACTGCAGGTCCCCAGGTAAGGAAGGTAAGGAAGCAGACCACACTTCAGGCTTTAGGAAGCTGATCCCGGCCAACGTTAGCAATGCTCACAAAGAGCCCACTGTGGTATCAGGGACTACACCCTGAATACTGCAGCTCACTGATTATTTGGACTAGAATTGGATATAGTCTCTTATTTATTTATGTAGCTGGCTGGCTGGTGGACTGGGGGAAGCGGATAGCGGATTATTTAGTTTAAAACAATCTGCAAGAATCCTGGCCTCCTTCACCTAGTATTTACCGCTGGCTTTCAAGAGTGAAGAGCTGATATTGAGGAATATTTAAAACACTGAACTTAATTTTTGTGCTATATGCTTTTTTCTAAAAATGCTACAAAGTAGTCAGTATATACTTCTTAATATAAACAACTACTTTAAATTGGAATATACACCAGCATTACACAAAAGACCTAGACTTCCTCCTCTTGGGGAAGAAGATGGTTCTCTGCTTGACATATTATGGGTCATCACTGAAGGTTTCCTCTATCAGACACTCTCACACTGGTTTTACAGGAAGGTACCTAACCAGTAAGGAATCTCCCCTGCATTATGCCAGAAAGCAAGGACTAAGTAAAAGACAAAACAGATGCTGCAGTTATATTTACAGAATAAGCTTTATTCCACCCAGATATTTGACACACTGTTTAGAATGTTTACCTTGTCTGCCTACATGAAATAAACGTGTTGATCTACGAAGATTACATAAACACAAGGTAATATATAATCCTTGTTATTGTACATACAATTGTAAAGAAGCCCACCTGTGATTTGTTTGTCTAGAGTGGCAGTAAGTTTACAAAAAAGAGACACCTTCCCTAATGGTTTATGGTTGACAATTTCCTGTTGTGCTATGAGCTCTGATAGATGAGAACTTCCCGTCCTTTTGTATTGTTTTTACTTATCAACTGCCCGTTTATTAAAGGCCCTATAAGCTCAGCAATCTGTCTCATGCTTTCTCTGTCCCTGCACTCAAGCTATTCTTCTGAAGCATAAAGCTTATAGTTTAATATTTTCTGCAAGGAGAAAATGTTTTAACCCTATCCTGTGAAACTACATAGAATGCATGCAAATCAAGAAACTTGTAGAAGTAAACTCCACAGTTTACCAGCCCTACAAGACCATGGAAGATAGCTTGTACACAATGGAAAAAGGTGTTTTTTTTAAAAAAAAAAGAAAAAGAAAAAAGGGAGTAATATAATAAATCACCCCAATCTACTAACATTTCTCACTGTCCTCTCCCATTTCTTATCTCCTTCAGGTATCTATAAACTTCTTTCAGGTTCTTAAGTGCTTGAGCTACTTCCCTATTTTTATCCTGCAGGTGAGCACCTAAGTTACTTCTTAAAATGTCATCTTTACACTGCTCCTACACAACCAAAGAAGAGACATTCAAACTACTGACCAATGTTGTTGGGTTTGTCCTAGCTATGTTCAAATCACAGAGCATGGAAACAATTTACAGCTTTATACAAAAAGCTCAATTCAAAGTTCAAAAGCAAATACCTAAAAAGGCAATTCCACAAATGAGACAACTAGAGCAAGTCTTAGTCTGTCATTAGTATCATTTTCAATAATGAAGCTGGTTTCCTAGGAAGTTACAACCTTAAATCTGAAGCTGAGAATGTTTTGTAAAAAATGTCACAACTATTTTAATAGATGCTCTCAAGGTATATGTCAGATGCCCATACGTCAGATGCCCAACTCGTTTTTCCCCGCAAACAAGAAGTACAAGACCAACAAATTCTGACAGAATAGCTATTATTAAGGGTGTATCTTGTATTAGCTGCTTAGCCTTCCCCTGCCTCCTAAGGAAAAGCATTTGTGGTTACCCCAGGCGTGGCACTTACTGACAGGCAATCTAAGACATCCCTCCAATCCTTTTTTAAAATAAAAAGATGATTCTGCTCTAATACAACCTGTTATGAAAGACCCATGAGGGCGCTTTGACCTTTTACACTGCCCTTCTGAATTCTCCCCATGCTGCTCTGCAGCAGACATATAAAATAAATTACCTTTGTTTCAAGTGAAATACATTTTCAAGGGAAATGAAAAGTTTCAATGACGTCAGGCAGATTATATGTAGTTTGATTTTAATCTCTCACTACAACCATCTATTTTTAACTGGATGCGCAGAAAAACATTTGACCAAACAGCAACTGCAGGATAATTTGGAACTCTAGTTTGTGGCCCATGTGGGTAAGTCTCAGAAAGGCTGAGAAGTGACTCTGCTCACTTTGTTCTCCTCAGATCAGAGAAGGAATCTCAGATTGTGAGATCTTTGGATTCGTTACACTTTGGTATGAAAGCATCTTAAAATATGCTACTTACACTTCCATGCATATGCATTTAGCAGTGATTCGTTAAGGCTTGCCCTCAATAGAGAGCTGCATCACCCAAGTACTGCCTGCACATGGGTGATACTACATGGATGTGAGACTCAAGCCTTCACAAAATCAAGTCAGGCAACAGATTCATCTCAATTCATACACTATACCAGAGACGGCTACTAGCAGATTAAGAACGTGAAAAACAAGTCACATACAGAATTAGCTTTCCCTGGCATTCCCTTCTGGTTTCCAGAAACTCAGAGTTTAGGGAATTCCAGAACTGAAGGATGCACCTGGACCATTGTTTGACACCAAGAGCGTCCCTTAATTTGACTAATCTATTTCTGAATCCATTTATATTTTTGGCCATGCCACAATATCCTGTGGCAATGAGTTCCGCAACTTAATTAGACGTTGTGTGCAGAAAAATCCCCAACCTCCTTTTGTTTAGATTAAAACAGTTACTTGGCAATTCCATTAATACACCCTACTACTCATATTATGAAAAGTGGCAAAATGCCTTTACTTTCTCTGAATCATTTTTGATTTTACATACATCCTTTTGAGTTATTCCTCTCCATTTCCTTCTCCTCAGTCATCTGTTTTCTAAGAGCCCATTTAGTCTACTTAGTCTTACTATGCATGAAAACTGCTGCAGAAACTCTGTTCATCATCAATACTCATCAGTCCACCGACCTTTTTTTTTCAGTCATACCGTATCCTTTGCAAAGTGAACATAAGGATCCGTAACCAAAAGCAAAAATCTGAGACTACAACAGGATATAGTTGCTTGGTTTTAGTTTCTTCCTTTGTGCCTGCTTAGACACTTGATTTACCTTTTAGATGGTCACTGAAAAAAATCAGCAAATCAAGCTGATATGTTCACAGAACTATTCACACTGACTCCACGATCTCTTTCCTGAATTTAGTACCTACTGCGGTCTATGTGCAGTTATTTTTTCAGCTACATTTTATATCTTGTAGCAACATGTCAGTTTTGAAAGACTAGTATGGTACAGGAATGTATGCTGGGTAATTCTGATACAATCAAAAACCAGAAATTCTATCTGCTGTACCACAGAGATATTTTCAACTAAATTCCAAAGATAAAATAGAACATGGAACCGTGCACTGGGAATGCTGACAAGCCCCCTCTGAAAACGCAATGCATGAATAAGGGAATAATGTTTTCGGAGAAAATGGATATACCACAAATAACAGTAAGCCAGAATACAAACATATTTCTAACATACCATAGTTTGTTGCTGTAACATCCACTCTCTAAAACAGGCTTTCCTAGGTGTAACAGCCTTCCCCCCAGCTTTTCAAGACAGCAACAACTCCTTATTAGGAAGGCAAATAGTTCAGACTTATACTGGCTAGGAGCAACTGTAATCAGCTGGTTGCTTCTTCCCAGTCAACACTGTATTTAAAGAAAGCTTCCAGCCCAGATGTTCTGTTTCTTATGAACTAAACCAAAGACCATCTTCCCCAGCAACTAATATCCATAATGTACTTAGCCACAGCAAAAAAAACCCTTCAAATTCCTTCAGCAGGGTACAGGCAAAATCTTAATAATATGCATAGTAACACTTAAAAAAAAAGGGAGCAAAAGTTTGGTATCTAATATATAATCACAGACCAAGTCAGGTGTGCAGATTTCCCAGCACAAACTTTATTAGAGTTCAGTTAAAAATACATAATCTCCAGACATTTGAGATGTAGTTCTGACTGATAAGGTAGCAGACAGGAAATGAAACCCCTCCCAAATGCTGCTCCTTATCTTGAAAAGCTCTGAAATTATTATTGAACTAATAAAGTAATTTTGCTTTTTTAAAAAATGATCTTCTTTGATAAAAGCAGTTATGAGATTATTAGTTTTTGCTGGGCATGTACCATACTGATGAGCATGACAACTTTTGAGAGTCTTTATAGCAGACTCTGGTAGCGAATCTGTCGGCCTTTTTGAAAGGAAGGACACTTGATCTGTTAAACTGAAAGTTAGCAGACAGCATTGTACACTATTCTTCTTAGAATGACTAGCATTCATTATTTTGCTTTAATGTTTCAATACTAAAGGAAAATAAGAAATGAAAAAACACAAGATAGCTCCAAGGTTCCCAGTCCCACTGTGTAATGTTTAATGACAATAGATTAATTCAAGCTCCTTCTTGGGATCTGAAAAATGTGGGGTCAGTCCCTTAATGTAGGGAAAAACACCAAATCCCAAATCGACAGGGAAAGAATTCCTGCCATTGAGGACAGTGGATCCACCATTACATTCATTAGCTGTATGTAAGGGAAACCCTCTCCTTAGAGACACAGTGCAGCCCTGAGCTCAAGTGGAGGGACACATGTCCTCAGAGTGCTGGGGACAGCAGCTGAGTGAGGGAAGAGATGGGATTTAAGACACGTTCCTGTCCTCTGTGTTTCCTGTAAGTCCTACACACTATGAAGCTACCAGCTTTAATTCCTCAAAAATTCTGGTTTAGGAGTTAGGTTTCTGTAAGTTATCCTAACCAGCCTATATACCACCCCAGTTCTTGGATGCCCCCCATACTCATAGCAGAACATCCAGAAGTGTAATTGGTATAGAGTACAGCACCCTCTACTGGGGCAGGTAGAAAGCTAATATTTTGAAGGCAATACTGAAAAAGAAATATTAAAGGAGACTACAGAAAAGATCACTATCAAATTCATGCAATGTTGTCATACATCACAGAGTTATCAATAAACTCTGGGATCATAGAAAAACTGTGTATTGTTCAATATGACAAGTATTGTGAGTACTTTTAGAATTACAGTAAGTCGGCATTACTGGCCTTTTTTTTTGTTTAGAACTTTTGGATTGTACATCTTTGCTTTTGTTTAAAGTGAATCTGAATCTCATACATCAGTTATATCAAATTTGGACTGAATGAGCTAAAGGATAAAATACATGCAACTACACTTTAAAGTCAATATCTGAGGAATGACTGTTGATTACTACTGTCTTTCTATTTGCAGATATATTTACCAGAGGTAGCCAATAAATTTCTGTATGAGCTAGACAGTGTTAATGCTTGCAAACAGGTCTCTATACATGATAAACTTTTGGAAGAGTTGACACGAAGTAACAAACAATCAAGTCATCACTACTTTGTGACTTGCACTGAAGAAAACACAAATCATATTTCACACCCAAACCCAAAATGATGGTACATATCTTAGCAACACCACCATAAGTCGATGCAGGCATTAAGGATTGTAAACAAATAATTCGCAAAAGAATGGGCAAATTGCAAAAGAAAATTGTTGAACTGACCTCTTCATCAGAGTCATCTGCAAACACTGAGAGTTTCTTTGAAACAAGATTTTTCTGTGGCAATTTTTTGGGCATAATAAGCCCATACCTAGAGAAAAAAAAAGTTACCTTTAACATTACTTACAAAAAACACATAGCACATTCCAAAACAAAAAACATTCCCAATTTTAGAAACAAAAGATCAGCATTAACATAATGTATCAAGTATAGCTCTGTGCACTCAGCCTTGACAGCTCTTCCTATAGCAATTACTGTCTTTTTCTGTGCAAAGTTTCTGGAGGCAATAATCTTCCTAAATTAGGCCATAAATTCCTCTCATCTAGAGTTCTCCAAGTGATTTTTTCTTTTCTTTCTCCAAGAAGTAAGACATTACTACTATTTAAGCTGCAGAGATTTAGTCTTACTCTACACTAGACGCTATCCTTAACTATGTCTGCTGTGGCAATGTAAACCACCAACCCACAAATACAGCTACGGCAAAAGACAGGATTCAGAGTTAGCTTATGCCATGTGGAAGTCTTCTGCTGACACCGCCAACCTCTGTGCTCAGAAACACTTCCTACGGTTTTGGTCTTGATCACTGAATCAGGAATTTCTCCCCCACCTGCCTTTCCCTGACTCCATCACCAAGTAAATACTCTGTCACAGCCCACAGCGTTGGGCTGGCAAACTCCACGATGGTAGGCCACTACATCGTCATTGTGACGAACTATTTGCTTCCGTCTGCTCCGAACCCGCTGCCCAACAGCCCCGGCTGCGAGGGATCGGGGGCA
>JAOQGH010000006.1:7910497-7957795 GCA_025769975.1 Gallinago jamesoni
TTGCTGGCGGCTCGCGGCGCCTCAGGGGAGCCGAGCCCGACCGAGATGAGCCGAGCGAAACCGAAAGGAGCCGAGCCCGACCGAAAGGAGCCGAGCCGAACCGAAAGGAGCCGAGGGGCGGCCAAGGCCTCGGTCGGGCACGGTCCCCGCGGCCACCGGTTGCCAGGGGAGGGGGGTGAGAAGCCACCCTGCTGCCGCCAGCCGTCACCTGCCTGGAGACGTCGCTTGTTGGCGACTAAAGAAAGAAAGAGGAGTTTAATTTCCCAAAATTTTATTAAAAATGTGATTCCGCCAACAGAAACGTTATTGGAAAGATGAAATCTTGCCACCGACGGTGCAGTGGGCTGTAATCTCAAACTGTATCCCAATAAGAGAGCTTTATTTGTTATAATAGAAGTGTGGAGCTTTTCTGCAACACGTTAAGAAAAACTTCACAAAATGCTGATTAACAACCTTAAGTTAAAATTATTCTTAAAAAGTAATTTAAGGAGACTTGAGTCTTGAAAAATTTTGCTGCATCATTGATGAGCATTGTAGCTTGGTGGACATAAACTCATCCCTGCCTCTCTCTCATTGGGATTAATTTTTAAAAAAATATCTTTACTCAGGCTTTTAAAGTCTGGTAGATATACCAGTGAAATTGTTTCCTTTAATGCTTTTATTGGTTTTTTTTTTCTTAATAATCCCCACCAGACATCCTACCATCTTAACAATAAATACTTAGTAGCGATGCATAAAGAAGAAAAAAATAAGAGTTAATTTAATAAAAGCTGTCAGGTACCAGAATCACAAAGGTTAGATGAATAATTAAGAGATTTAACTGGAGGCACACTAGAACTGGACTCCAAAAGGGGCTAAAAGGGAACTTTTTTACCGTGTAGGCTGCTCGTGCCCTGGGCTAGTGCCAGGCAGGTGTGCACCCAGTGGCCCAGGAGCCGGGCTGGCCACCAGCCCTGATGTCCCGTCTCCGCTCTGTGCTCTCCTGAAACAGAGAAGACGGGGAAGTCCCAAAGCCAAGTCCAGCCTGTGACCCCGTGTTGCCACCAGACTGAGCAGAGAAGACCACCCCAGCAGCGGAGCCCTCTCCAAGTCCAGCAATTCCACCCTGGAAAATAGCGATGCTTTGAAAAGCAGACAGTACTACCGTGACGGTGAATGGTCAAGCACAGGAGCTGTAATTTCTTTTGTATTGTGGCAGGTCCCCTGTTGTACAAAGTGCTCCGCTATATTGTAATGCTAAACATCTGGTAATTAAAAATGTAAAAAGAAAAGTGCTTTTTCCCCAAGCTCAGATTTGATTTAAGAGTAATTATCCTTCAAAGCTCTTTTACTAAATAAATAAATAATAAATAAAAAATAAAATATATAAAAAAGCTATTAAAGGTCACCATAGAGTCATACCATTAAAAGTTCCTCTGTCTATAGTGTAGGTTGTTTTGTACTCTGTTCCATATTGCAGCACACTTATACGGCACATACGGGCATTATCCAATGTTAATTTTAAAGAAATTCCTATAATTGTGAGTTATACCTGTGTATTTATTGTATTATTGTGTGAGTTACACCTGTGTTCATACTGCTGCTCTGACACTAGAGAATAATTTCCACGCTGGGTAACCAACATTTTGTAGCACACCAACAGTTCACCAAAGCTATATTATTTCTGGTAACACCTGTATCCCTAACTGGAGGAAGTTGGATGCTCTAGGCCTGCTTCATTCTTTCTAGTGAATTAGTTTAATATATATGAGAACACATGAAAAGGAACTGTGACATTAAGTGTTCGGTGTTCATCAGCAGGCAGGGTATGTTGATAAATATCCCCAGCTAAATTAACAAGTCTTGTCCACATTTGATTTTTAACAGACCTTTCAGACTGGCATTAGATCATCAAGGGACAGATCTCATCAAGAACAAGTAATTTATTTTTCAGAGATACTGCAAATAATAATAACCTGTTGACTGCTCCGGCAACAAAAAAAGCCCACATTCATCAAAAGAGAGAAAGACAGACTGAAACCCACTCCTGTACACGGCCAGTGACTGTATTAAGTACCTGGCAGATGGTGTTTACAAAGAGGAGGGCTCACACTGTCTGCCCACAGTCCTGTTGCTGTTTGGAACTGGGTCAGTCCCTTGGGCAGGGCAGGGTGGTCTGGGGAAGATTTACTTGCCACAAGAACCATCATTCTTAATATGTCTTTACATATTACTTGCCAAAAGAACCATCATTCTTAATAAGTTTATCTGGGGGTTACAAATGTTCTGGTCAGTTTCAAAGCTGATCTGCTCCCTTTTCCTTAAGGCAGTGAAATTTGATTCTAAATTGAACAGGATGACTTTTATTGACCAAAAAAAGACCGCAGATATTTAGGAACCCCTATCTGTTGTTTAATCTGTTGTGATTCAAAGTTAATTTCTGAAGTAAGGACCTTAAAAGCACTCAGCTGAAGGTTGCCACTGACACTGTTTCATTACTGAACCATGCCTGGTAATCTCACAATTAGTTGATGAGATTTACCTGTGATGCAGCCCAGCAGCAGCTCTGCTTGAACTTGCACAGATGCAGCAGTTGGATCGAAGCAATAAATCTCCTGAATCAAATTGTCATCAAGTTTCTGCAATGCAGAGAACAAAGAGAGTCAGGTGGCGGTGAAGAACTTAAGAGAGGGGTTACAGAATTAAAGATGACAAAGCCAAGCATATAGGAAATATGTAAGTAAGGAATTATTTCACTGCTAATTCACCCTTAGCAAGTTCCGTTGTATCTTCTTGGGCGAAGAAGAGAAAGCAAAATCTCAACGTTTTGAAGCCTCACCAGTTTACACTGACTCCAGTTCTCAGTCTCCTCTGAGCCCTTCCAGCTTGGATGGAGAAGCACCAGCACAGCTTTAACTATGTTATGTACCAGAGCTGGAGGTTCTACATAGCTCTTTATTTCAACAAAGCTCTCAGCATCAAGTTTCTGGATGCACTCGCGCAGGTCCTGCAGCAGGAACCGGTAGAACAGAATCCCTGCATATCTTGAATTTACCACATGTTCTGCCTCTGGAATTGAAAGCAAACTTTTCAAGAAGTTTCTCAGAAACATCTGCTACTTGAGAGTCATTCACTAAAAGGCTCTGCTCTCTTTATGATTAACTCTTTGTCTCCTTGACTGAGGGATTGGTTTGTATACAGCCTAAGTATCCTGTGAAACTTCTAAAAATGGGTATGTGCTTGAGGAGGAGACAAAACTGGCCTCAGGGGCAAGCAGAGGTCCATGAAGGATTCAGGCATGCAGGTAATTCTGGAACTGTGACATTCAAATTCTTTTGATCTTAGTTGGGGCAGGCCTGAGGAGGACATGCTAGATCTTTGAAGGCAACAAAGTACCTTGCTTCACGCTTTTGATTTCAGTGGGACTCAGGCACAAAAATTCCTGTGAACTAGAGCCAAAATCTAAACATTCTATTTAACTTAGGTTTACTCAGGAGTAGTCTACATGTACCAAAGGTTTGTATCTGCCTTTCCATATTTGTAGGAATTATATTTTAGATGTGGTTTTACTGAGATTCACCCCTAAAAAAATCTATTTTGGCTTTGCATGCACAATACCCAGTTCTGTTGGTTCTGTTTCCTCTGAAGACATCTTCAGTATCTCAGAGCAGGCAGCTTGGGACACCTTCAGCATTTTCTGCAGGTCTTTGTGTTCATGAGGTGGTAATTTCTGGTGGTGTCCGATGCTGATATCAAATAACCCAAAAGCTCGTCCTGAGAGGTCACGGAGAGGTACCGCAACGTGGTGTTCTCTGCAGACAGAAGTGCGAGTGACCACTGAACTGTCTGTGCATTTGAACAGGTAATCTCTGAAACGAGAGTAAAGAGAGGAAAATGTAACAGGCTTTAGCATTCTGCTTTCTTTTGGTAATTTGTTTAGCATATTTTAGTAAGATGCTGTTCATCTCTTGTTGTTAAAACAAGGGTATTACCTTACTAAATCATTGTTTATTTCCTTGATCTGAAATATGCAGAGCTTTACATATCATTCAAGCCATATACAACAAGGAGAAAGTAGCATTGTGGAACACAATATTGTTTATGCCAAGGCGATTGCTGAAAATCATAAGAATTTAACAAACCTTACTTTAAAGACAGTTTCCTGTTTATTACTGTGTTGACATTTGTTCTATAGAGTTTTATAAAAAGTAAAAACATCTGCTGGAACAGCAAATGGCTGTTCAACCAACTTTGACAAGGGTGATATGCTTAAAGGACAAGTCTGTGAGGATCTTGGCAGTGGAAGGAAACAGATAGTTGAAGGAAATGAGACTAATATGGCCAGGAAAAAAGACAGATTATTCTAAAGAGCAAAATAGTTCATTGTAGGCTCTAATCCTGCAAACCTTTCACAACAGACATCGAGCTTGCTTGGCAGCTCAGCTGGTAAGCATTAAGTGAGAAGTTAAGTTTTTGCAGGTCTAAACTCAAACAGAATATACTCCTCACCCCTTCATAACTCAGTATCACATACACATGCACAAGAAGCCTTGATGCAAGAGAGATACAGACAGACCCACTGCCGGGTTGCATTACTGTGGGCTTTGTGTATCATGGATCAAGCCTGATGCCGACTAGAGTCTAGGACAAGAGGTGACTCATTATGTTGCAGGTGCTGGAGCCTACCTTAAGAGGTTTTCTTTTCTGAGGAGAAGCTCAGGAGAGCTATGGATTTCTTTTTGTCCTGTATTATCTGTAGTGATCATCTTGCGCAGAGTGTAGTCATGTGGCTGCAAGACAGAAGAGGGAGGTTTAGCTGCATCCAAGAAAGGAACAGCCATTTTAAAGCTTGGAAAGGGAAGAAACTAGTTCTTAAAGGAAACTCCTGTGTACGTTCAAGTGCAACGGGATGGTTTAAAGTCACTTCTCAACAATACTTGGTTTCATTCCCAGGGTGTATTGCTCAAGATGCATGAAGAATGTGCCCTGGACCTCCCTCAACCAGACTATTTAATCCACTCCCAGGCTCCACACTGAGGAACATCCACAGGCCAAGAAGAGGTTCCCCTTCTTTTTCCCAGTCCTCTTTCTCATGCCATGTTTGTGTCAGTGTGCCTTGACATGTGAAAAGCACAGAGGGGAGCAAGTGACCTGGCTATCAGGCAGCTAACAAGGGAGCAGTGCAGAGCCTGGAATGACAACAGAAAGCTGCCAACATAAACCGTGCTTATCAGAGGAAGCAGCTGAATTATGGCTACAGCAGATGTCATGCAGACTTTGTGATGACACAGGATCAGTCCTAAATCTTGCATACCCTTTTCATCTCCTTAACTCACTTGTACGTGAATTGACAAGCTTCCCAGGGCCCCAGTGCCTGCTGAACAACTGGAATATGATCTGCGGGGAGGGGGGGCTGCCTTTACAAGCTGGCTAATTGGTAGCAGCCACTTCCTGAGCTGTATTTATGTCTTGGCTGCTGATATTTATTCAGAACAAAGTGCTAATACATTATCTAGAACATTCTTCTTCTTTTTTTTTTTTTATTCTCCTATAAAATAGCATAGTTTTGACATGTGCAGAATCTCCATATATTCTGTAATTCCCCAGTAATCTGCGTACCTTTTCTTTTCCAGGCTCCGCCAAGTACGTAGTAACAGTGTGGATGCCGGGTGCCCTGGGACACAACCAGTCCAGAGCAGTAACAGTCATTTGTAGAACATTTTTCAGTGTGTGGATATGGTGGTAGGCTTTGCTGAAGGCATGAGAAACTCCCTGCGAAAGCAGAATCCTCCAAATGAGCCAGACAGTTCTGTATGATTTGGGGGGGAAAGCTGGGGGAACGTTCATGCAGCAAAATGGTTGTAACGAGTTACTTTAATGAGAACTTGTAAAGCTAAAAAGTGACTGTGAAATGTCCCTTATGAAATAATGCTCTAAAACTTCGGCGTAGCCGGGTCACAGCGAAGTTCTAAACCAGACAAAGATGTTGTTCAGGGGAGAGAGCGGAACTGACTGGTCTCGTTGGTTTAGTGCGCCCCCTGCTGCCCACGCGGTGCAGCCACAATGAGACCGGCTCCGAAGAGCATCCCAAAGAAATCCCAACTGCTGTTGCCTGTGATTAGTCCACCATGTAAAATAGTAAGGTTTCGTGTCACTTTATGGAAACCTACATAAATACGAGGTGGAGGTGCAGAGCTTCAGGAAATAAAAACTACTATCTTTGGGCTTTGCACAAAAGTGCAATTGATTTACTAGTCAGGAGAAGCTTAAATAAGTTATTGATGAAGTGATAGCTGGTAATCAATTACAGATAACATGCTAGTCAGTATGGTATTGATAAGGTGTTCTGTTCACACCACTTTCACCATACACTGTAAAAAGGGGCCCACAGTTCTTGTCTTAGTTGTACATCTTATTTTTACTTAGGACAAAGATGTAAAATTCAGGTGGTCCCTACACAGCTTTTCGAAGAGTGGTCTAACAAACTGCTTTCTGATGGTGCTCACCTGATAGAAACTGATCTCATGGGTCAGAAAGATGGTTTTCTCACACTGGTCCTGAAGAGTGTCAACTCCTAGAATGCCAAAGACTCTCCAGCGAGCATCGTGCAATGGCAGTACCAGGAATGAACCTTTTCTCTCCTCCACTGGGCGTTCATCATTCCAGAAGTGGATATTTCCATGGAGCTGAACTTGTGGAACATGGATTGGCTTTCCTTCTTCAACAGCTGTGAAGCTGAGCAATAAACTTATGAAGAGATTTGTTCAGAATAGCAGAAAACCTTTAACAAAACGACAAATACTACAGCTTTGATCCCTCCCAGCTTTTGGGCATCAGAGAAGGAAGGTGTTAGCTCTGTACCCTGACCACCCCCAGAAATACCACATTTACCACTTGCATCCCAAAAACAGTGGTAATAAATAAGACACTTTTCATCCTCAGGTCATTTTAAAAACATCAACAAATGAATGTAATGCAAGGGAATACAGAAGTGAGCAGCAGCTACATTTAATAGGTTACAAGAAGCAATATTTAAAGAAAGAGACAAATATGTCTAGCTTCTGGGAACAAGAAGTAAAGAGGCATGAAAGCTGTTTATAGCATAAACACTAGGGAAGGAAAGACATTGTTCTCAAAAATATCCTGTGGATGTAAACTGGTGTAAGGGAATTAATTTTTAACGAAGAAAATGTAGGCCTAATATAATAGATTTTTGCTAAAGGATGAGATTTATTAGACTGTGAGCTAATCTCCCCAAGGAAAGGAGTGAAATCCCAAACAGAGCAGTTCTAAGTAGACCATGCAAAGTATCAGGGCTTGTATACGATAATCAATCATTCCACAAGAGTCCCTAAGGAGATTTCCTCTCTGGAGTACTCTATCAACCTCTGTTTCCAGTGCGTCCCAAACACCACTTGGTACCCCTACATTCCAAATATTTTTGAGGAAAAGGAACAGTTATTTACATCTTTTCTTACCTTACTCCTTTCATGTCTCTGTAAAGTATCTTGTTTAGAACATATGGAGCATCATCTGCAGTACATGCCACATAGCGTAGGAGAATCTGTCCCCGCTCTGGTGAGAGCTGGTTCTCTTCCAAAAGGGCAATATATGCACTGATCTTCTTGTTATCCCCATGGGCTTCTGCATCCTAGCAACCAAACGTTTCCCATTACATTATGTACATTAGCCATTGGCCATTACACTTATTTCATGTACTTAGCACTTGTCTCATTTTTGCTGAGATGCTGTTCTGGGTCACTGATTTTGTGTGTCATGCACCAACTGCATGACATGTGTCTGTGCTGTGATCATGTCTGACCGGTACGCTCTGTTACGAGCCAAAACACTTGGTATTTTGATTGGCAAGGAAAACGGTTGGTTTTTTTTTTTTTTCCTGCTGCTAATGGGGAGCAGTTCATATAAAAATAATCCGTAATTATAACCTGTGCAAAGCTCCTTTTCCGATAGGAGATTCCTTTGGAACAATCAGACAAACAAGTGCCAGAGTTGCTATTACAAATCTAGACAACGTTGTAAGAATACTTCAGCTACCATGAAAGAAGTTTTGCTTTGAGGGGGCTTAAATGGTGAAGAAAAACATGTCACTTGCAGCTGCAAGTTAAAAATGAAATTATTTCCAGTAGAAATCAATCATCTTTGTCCCAAACTGAGTCTGGCGTGTTTCATTTCAGAACTAGAAAACTAGAACTATGGATTTCCTGATCTGAGTTAGCCCTTCAAAAAGTGGGACATAAACATCCATGAGATGCATCCTGGATTGGCAGAGCAAGGTCAAGAATTCCTGTATTGCAGATCTGACCTGTGACTCTTTCTGCGCGTAACCATGGACTCTCCCAAGCACCAGGTAGGTGCAGAAAGGCACAAGACCAGCCTCAGACCAGCTTCCCGTGCCATCTGTGAGTTCCACTCAAATGCCATCAAGTTTTGAAGTCAGTGTCACAATCTCAACACAAATGATTCTCGTGCTCCCTGGGCTCCGTACCTGGGAGAGGGCCTTAAACACTGCTTTGTAAACCCCTTCCACGCTTGCTCCGCTGGTCTCGGCTGCTTGCTGGATATTGTGCAGCCATTTCCTCCTGGTTAAGCTTCGCAAATGCTCCATGCCACTTCGTTCTACGTTTATGGTCAGAAATTCCACCAAGTTGTCAATAGCTTCATCCTCGTCACCAGTGAACTCAGAAGCAACCAACTCAAGGAAAGTCTGGAATGCCTTTGGGGACAGCTTCTTCACTCTGCTGAGCTGTGGGTAACGGGAGCAAAGGTGTTGCTTTGCTAGTAGAAGAAACAGAAAATAAGATAAGGACAGTCTATTTGGATAAAATCTTTTACTTTTCTTGTGCAAAATATGAATCAAGCCCTAAACTGGACACTCCAGTCCGTCATTCTGGGTTTCTTCCAGCTGCCTCCTAAATGTAAATTGTCAACCTGACAGGTAATCTCCAGCTTCAAGACTGGATGTACCTTTTCCTCTAGATGCCTACTTTCTCACTGTGCTCAGAAAGAAACCCACATGGCATTCCTCCTGTGCCCCTTTCATACCTCTGCATCATACCTAAAAAATAAAGGAAAACGGGAAATAGGGAAGCTGTTTGGAGTTGTCAAAAATCACAGATATCTTCACATCAGAACCAAATATGGACACTTGAGGGGCTGGTGGGACTGGGCTGCAGATGGCATTCTGTACACAGTAATAGTAGTTGAGATCTTATAGAAAAACTATTCTTTGATCCCAATAAAAATGTGAAGGCCAGAGCCTACAGATGATTTCATAGATCAGTCATATTTCTGGATTTTCCATTATATATCATATTTGCAGAGATTACATTTTTCTTTCGAGGCCTTCCAAAGTAACTATCTTTCTTAATTATCCTTCTGTGACTGCCTTTGATGAATTATTGAAATAACATTTATATTGTGCTAAACCTCATAAACAAAGAGCAAAGCAAATGAAAGCTGTTGAAGTCATACAGAGGTCAGGACAACAGTCCTTTGGAATCACCTGTACTGCATCAAGGGAGATAGATGTGGAACAAAAGGACCAAGAGAGCTTTTATAAGAAATACAGGGTTTAGAAAAATAAATTAGTATGAAAAGCATCTAAAACAATTAAGTGCTGCCTGTTAGCTTCCAGGGGAGTGAAGGAATAAAGATCACTGCAAGGAGGCTGCTCCTTCCCATCTTGCACAAGGCTGGGGAGAGGATCCATGCCTTGGTCCCCTTTGTCATGGCCCAGAGATTGCAGCTGGGCTGGCTCAAATACGGGCAAATAAGCTGCAGCAGAAGGATGGGAGGAGGAGGAGGATGGGAGAACAAGGAATGCCACAAGGGTCGGATTATGATTCCCAAGAATCACTTTCCTGTATCCACTCATTCTAGATCACAAACTTCCGATTTGCTCAGAAGTCCTGAAGACAACCGGGATTCATTTTGGATTTGTAATCCTAACAGACTGAGCATGAAAAAATGCCAGTTTCCCCCCTGGGTGTATCTATGCGGCTGTCACTGAAAGCAGCAGGCAGAGTGACAGAGCAGAGTGGCACAGGCAGAGTGACAGAGCAGAGTGACACAGAGTGACAGAGCGGCTCCCCCGCTCCGTGCCCGCTCTCCCGGCGGCGCTGGGCTCACGGGGGTGCTCTTGCACAGCCTTTGGAACCGCCGGCACTGCCCGGCCCTGGAAAAACGGGGTTCCCCGGGGTGCTCTGCCCGAGCTGGGTTCACCCCATCCCGCTCCTGGCTATGCCTCTCCTCCCCTGAGCGCTCCCATGACTAACGCTTCCATCATTTATTTTTTTTTTCCATGCATTTCCATCCTGATTTCAAATCCCACCGGACTCCAAGAAGTAAAGGAAGAGAGCTGTACGTCAAGCCGCTTCCAACTGGTAAAGATACATAGGTAGAAGCGTGACTTTACGGTTAAGCCAGGATTGTTTTGGGGTCGATTCATACATTAGCCTGTAAGGAACAGTGGAATAGAAAATGGTTTGATTAATGACGCGCAGGAACAGGCAGGGATCTGCCCTGGTTGCTTCCCAGTGCACCCAAGACATGGATGTTTATGGGATCTGAGAGCCTTCTCCTTTCCCCACCCTCCCAAAAGTCAGGGGGAATTTTATCATTGATTTTAGCTATGGGAGTAGCAAGTACTAACTGGCCCCGGTCATGGTGGAGCTGACTGTTAATGCTGTCTTACCGTACTCATCATCTAAAAAACATTTGGTGTTTTTTAATTTAATTTCTGATTTTCTGACAGAACTAGGATGCAGAATTTTTTTATCGTATAAAAATACTTGGATTTTCACCTCTGCTGTCTCCTCTCTTTGAAGAAAGAGATAAAGAAAGAAATACACATGAAGTTGAACACGGCATGATCAATGCCTTCATTACTGAGCCAGAGCATAATGAATTTATTTTCCCCATTGTATCTGTAACATTACATCTTTCACTTACGAGGAAAATCAAATAATTCTACCCACTTTCCACTTGTGTTTTCATCCAGGAGTAGTGCAATGTCCATGAACCCTTCCCCCAAACCTGCAATGTCTTTGAAAAATTAGGTTGAAGCTGCTAGAAATAGTTTTATGTTGCTGTAGGTGGTATTGATTTTGCTATGCTATCTTTCTATTTATTTGTCCTTTAGTTTATGAGTCCTTCATGGAAGGGACTATGTCCTTCCATATTTCTGTAGTGTGTCCTGGCATGCTTTGAATACAAGAGAGCTGTAAACTGCTCATTTCTTCCAGCCTGGAGACAATTAACCATAGTATTCCGCTTTGCTTCCCAGCCCACCGGCTGCCTCAAGTGAGTTACAGAATAAAGAGATTTTGGTTGTTGCCAAAATGAGCCATTCTTTCTCAGTAATACGTGGCAGAACAAACAACATGCAGATACATGTGGAGATGAATAAACCAGTCCTCTCCACCCAAGCACACATGCAGACGTGTTCTTAATTGCTAATACAGTATTTCAAAGCACCTAATGCCCACATGTTAACATGTATGAGGCTGCCAGACAGGTCCACGTGAACATGCAGCACTTCTGTCTGACCCAAGTCTACTCTGTCAAGGACCAAATTTGGTAAGGTTATTTGGAGAAATGAGCCAACAGAGAAGTGAGACTTGAAGTTGCTATCTAATTCATGAGAGCTGTACAACAGTGTGGTTACTAAAGGGTATTTGAGATCCCTAAGGAAAGCTCCTATGAGATATGTTCCTGCAGATAGCACAGTAAAATGTATCTGTTAGAAATTGCTGGATAACACAGACAGGCTAGACTCAAAGCTCAAAACATGTCCTTGGGCTTTATGTGTGTTTTTCACTGCCGTATAGCACCTATATATTGCATGTTACAGCTGAAATAATTTTCAACACACCACAATATCATGAAAGCACTGGTCTGCCTCTGACTGGGAATCTGTTGCAGAGGGGCCTCGCATCGGAGGAGAGGATGGAGCTATGCAGTAACAAGTGAGTCTGGATAACTGTTCCTTTTCATTTTATACATCATACCTTGTATGCTTATGACTGCTTGCAAAAACAAAAAATTACTGGTGCTTGCCAACAACTTCATTAGCACTGTTGTTGAATGGTTCAAGGCCTGCTGTGTTGACATTGTTCTCTCAGAGCAGAGCTCTTTCCTTACCTTTCCTCAAAGCCTCTTTTTCCATCCCTTCCTTGAATGTGCTTAGAACAGCATCCACCTCTTCCAGGTCCAGAAATCCGGATGCATTGTTGTCCCACTTTTCAAAAAGTGCCTCCAGAAGCAGCTTCCGTTGGGCCAAGCGAGAGATACGGTGAATCTATGACAGAGAAACAGCCAGCCTTTGATGATTCCTGGACAGTGATGCTCAGTGACTATACAAATATGGAAAATACTGTAAATACACAGCTTAGCCCTGGAGATAAATCATTAAACCTGGGGGGAAATATTTGGAAACACTAAACACAGCCAACAATTCCGTTTTACCAGGCAGAGGGTTATTTCCCAGTGAACACATGAAGTCTGTGCTGGATCTAAGGTGGGATCAACTCAAGGAAGTGCAAGTTTTCCAGAATACAAATGTCTTACCAGCAAGAACTAACCACAGCCAAACACCCAAAGATGTTACAGTTTGTATTTCTGTACATTGTTATTTTGCTGGTGCTGCCCTGAAGTGTGTGGGCTCCAAGCAAACACATGCACAAATTGTCCTTTAAACCCAGTCTTTGCACAGCATCCAGCAATACGTGGCTGGAGTGGAAACCTCTCAAAGGCCAAAATACTGGCAGCCTGTGGTGTGTTCAGCGTGAGGACACTAGAGCCATCAGATCCAATATCTCATCCAAATTAGGTCAGCAGCACAGAGGGAAACTAGAAAAAGGGCTAAGGAAAATGCAGCTAGAGAGGCTACTCTGCATAGACCCACCACAAAATATATCTGTACTCTGAAGGGATGTGGGCAGCCTGATGCTGCTCATGAGAATATTGCTGAAGTGGAATATATTTTTTCAGCTCATGACAAGAGGACCTTGTAACTTAAACACAAAGAAGGACGTGCACATTTACATACAGCCATGCACATAGCAAAACCAAACTCACTTGTTTTAAAATCCTCCCCAAAACATCCACAACCTCATATGTACATGCCAGTGCAGCAGGTCAGAGATCAGGTTCTTGGCTATTATAAAGGTGAATAAGCAGAATGGAATGTTTTGAGCTCTCACAATTAACTATCAACCTGCTGTCTCACTGAGTCCAGCTCTAGAACAGACAGACAACAGGATGAGTCTGTCATCACTTGTAGAGCTAAGGGCTAGGGAGGGAGGAGCCATATGAAAACAAAGGGCTAAAAGGGCTCTCGAAGAAATAGAGAATGCCAGGCTGCAAGTGAATAGCTCTGCCAGCATGAGATTTAAAGTTGACTTTTTCAGTGTCTGTAGTAGACGCTTGTTTTTTTGTTTGGACATGGGATCAGACAAAACTTATCAATATTTACTTTTTTTAGCTGTTCCATTTTTTCCTCTTCTGTCTGTTTGTATTCTTCTTTGATAAATGCAATAAACCTCTTCACAGCAGGCAGAGAAATATCTTCACCAACAAATACCTCTATGAGCTGTACGAACTGTGGCAGGTTGAGGCAGCTTTTATCAAAGGCACTCCTAGTACAAGAAGCCCCACGGTTCTGAATCTCTGCCACGATGGGACATAAGTCTGAAAGGCAGAAAGCACAGTGTGTTGCAGGAAGCCAAATGCCGCCCTAAAGCTGGCCACGTGGCAGATACCAACGCAATCCCGAATCCTGCACTTCCTATTTGGTGAAAAAATGGCTGAGTGCAGACCGACCCCGTGCTGACTAAAGGCCTTAATCTGCTTATAATTTTCTAATAGTACCTCTTCAGATTTATGCTCCAGTCTAGCATGGATGCATACATACATGCATACAGGTCAAATCACGGAATACAGGTGAACTGAAATTATTTTTACACAGCAAATGGCCTTCTGAGACAAAGACTACGGTGCTCCTATCTCAAAGTCAGCTTCAGGAATTAATGGTTGTATTCCTGCCCAAACCTTCAGCTCTCAGCAGTACTGGCATGTCTGCAGACACTGCCAGACACTATGTGCCCAAGCAAACACACAACTTTGTGACTAAATACCTGGAAATTTAGTGTTATCGCACTTCCAGTCCTCTGGAATTTTCTCTCCGTAGCTGCTGTACCTGAAAGTTAGGTCAGAAGTCAGAAGGCCACCTGATGAAAGATAAAATATAACTTGTAATGACACAAGCTTTTAAAAAGACACAAGATACAGCTTTTCTAAAAGCCTTTAAATACATATATCCAAGCTATAGTTTCTGAAGCAGATGAAAAGAGCTGACATGAGGCGTCACCTGAGCATGGCACTTCAAACTCCTGGCTAGCTTCAGCTGGAGAATCCTGTCTGCCTGAGTGTGCTGGACCTGCAATTTTAAAAATAAATCTTCCATGAACCAGAGCTTACTAGCCTGAACACCCTGCTGATTAACGTGTAACATCTACCTCTGTGTCTCTGGAGTTACCCTTGTTATCAGTAGCTATTTATTTTTACTCTCTGGAAATACTGCTTCCTAAAATTCACCTGGTGAATGTTCCATTTCTTAAGCCCAGCTAGAAATATCCATTTTAGCAAGAGTAACAAGATAAATTATTTTCTGAGATAATAGGTTTAAAATAATATTTAGGCTTCTTGTTTCCATCCACCTTTATTTCAAAGAGCATCGTACCATCACACCAGCATTTCTGCAAGAACAGGGTGGGAATCTCCTCCGGAGATGGAAGTACTGCGTGCCCCAAACAATGCCAGAAGCACAGCCGGGGACTGGCTGAATGACAGGCGAGTGCTGTGTTCTGGAAGTTAGCCACAAAAAGCTGTAGGTACTAGTGGGCTGTACTATCAGCTTTACAGCTTGTTTATGTACTAAGTTTGTCACTAGGCTGCTCTGGTGATGTAGACCCAGCTCTTACAGTGTTTGAAACTGTGAGACGGGAGAGCGTATTCACAGAGTGCTAGCGAGGAGGTTGGTCCTTCAGTACCTCTTCGGAAACACACGGTTGCCCGATCAGAGCCTTCCTAGAACAAGGGCCTTTGACCACAATTAAGAAGTATGGCAGTCCTTTGGAAACACAGTGAGAGATTAAAATAAAAGGTTCCTGCTATATGATCTCATAATATATCTCCCTACAGGCCACCACAGTTTAAAAATTATAAAAATCCATTTCTATATTTAATGTGCTCAGTCTCCTGTCTTGCTATACTAATATTACAGACTGAAACAGAACATAAAGTTTCTCCTTCTTATAAAAATGCTGCTGCTTCAGAAAGTTCGCATTTGAATTAAAGTGTCTGCTCAGCGCCTTGAATACAGATCACGAGCAAAGTGACTCACCTGCTGTCCTGTGAGAGGAGCACACTCTGAAACTTTGGCAGAAAACACCATGCTGAGAAGATACCAAGGCTTATGGTCTTGCGTACCCAGAAATCACTCACATGTTTCCAATAGTTTTGAAATGGATTAAAAATACACCTATAGTTAAACCAGTCCAAATGTATACATTAAAGAAAATTAAGGTCTGCCAGAATAAAGGAGAATGCCTTACCCTTACCCTGGTCTTGCACAAGGTCCTCATCCTGCTGTCTTGTCTCCGAGCTTGTCTGTTGGTCAAACTGGCTGCCATGCTGCCTAGAAAAACTCTCCTTTCTTGCAGGAGTTTCTCTCACAACCTCTGCAACCGGGGCATCCTGTTCCGAAGCAATGGTGTCCGTGTCTGCCACAGCTCTGTCATCTGTGGTCATGGTTACAGCTTCAGGAGCTGGCCCTGAAATTGTATTGGCTGCCTCTGCAATCAAATTGTCCCCCTCCTGACTAACTTGTCCTTCTGATCCAGGTTCTCTGTCCAACACATGATAATCTTCTTCCCTATCTGTTCCTGTATCAGGCTCTCTATCCAGGCTAAAATCCTCTTCCTCTACCTGTTTTTCAGATCCAGGTTCTCCATCTCTACTGAGACTGTACCCAGGAGAGGCTGATCCTGGGAAATCTTCCTCCTCTCTGCCTGCACTTGCGGATTCAGTCTGTCTCTCAGTTTCGATGCCTCCCCATAAATCTGCAAGCTCGATCTCTTGCAGCTCAATTATTGGCCCTAAAATAGAACAAATATTGATACCTTAATAGTTTTCATTGGTTTTATGTTCTTTATTATTGCCTAAGAATTTTTTTAAAAGTTATTGCCTAACAAATACAAACTATCAGAAAGTACCTTCTGCAAACACGCTTTGCAGAAACACAAAACTTCGGAATAGTGTCTTTGCCTGCACAGAACTGCACTGGTTATTGTGGGTTACACCATATTTATTTTGAAATTAATATAATGTTTCATAATTCTCTATAGTAAGAAAGAAAGCTGTAATTTGCCTTGCATTTGATCTTACCAAGTAATTAATGTCCAATATCTTAAAAATATTTTACTTTCATGTAGATGATTCTATGTGTTTTTTCTTTATCCTTCCGTGTTCCTGGAGAAATTTTAGTGTAAACATGAAATTAACTTCTAATGTTGTCCAGTAAGAAAGAACAATTGTTTCAGGAAAAGTAGTCTTAGTTTAATCCTACTTCCAAACCATATTTCAGAATTTTGTAGGGAAGAAAAGTTTTGGGTGGTGAAGTATTTCTGAACATTGCATCACAGTTTGCAAAACATGTTTGCAAATTATGGTGTACAGGTCACAGCATTCATTCATCCAACAGGCTCTGTTCATTTCTAGTAATGCTTATAAAATATAATATTCACTATACAACCTCGTGTGACCTAATGTTTTAGCCACAATTGAAACATCCCATATACTTACACTGTCTTGGGTTACAGAATCCCCTCTTAGCAGCCACCGGGCTGTTGTCATAGAAGTCCAGCAGTAGGGCAAGTATTTTTTGTCTATCTAAGAGACCAACCTAGACAAAAAGATTACAATTATTGTTTTTTTTTCCTGTGGTTCTTGAGACTTACATCAACATTTGCAGCACTACGAAGGCACCACTAGCTAAGAATTACCTGTGACTGAAAATTATCCATTATCAGAACACCAGTACAAATTTCTAAAAATGAATTTATTACATAGAGGCAAAAATTTCTTCTCTGGGCTTTGCTGGAACCCCTCATACATATTACTTTGCAGGCACATCCTCCTGCATATTCTTGGCAAATTACAGTTGGATGATTGTAACCACTTCTGCCAAAGGAGTTCTTCATGCAAAGTTCAAAGCTTCAGCATTTCACACTTTCAAGACAGATATTGATTGCCTGACAGTACTACGGAAGAATTTTCACATATTATGGGCTGTGCTGTATTATGCTAGTGACTGCAGATCGTAGTTTGGTTTTGTGCCCCACCACTTCCTCTGAAGCATTATTTATTGGCAACTGCCTAGGAAAATAATTAGTCTGAAAATCTAAGCTATTATGACAACCTCCCTAATTTCCTTTAAAAATTCAAACACATTTGACTGAAGAGGCGAGAGAGGTATCAGCAGTTCCAGTGCAGAGGAACATTCAGAGTTTATTAAGTCCTTGTTACTCAGGGTGAGTGTGTGCAGACAATAAAATCAGGAAAAGACAATGAAATGGGTCATTTCCAATCAGGAAATTGTGAGTTTAAAAAGTAAAGGAAATCTAAACGATTTCAAGTTTTCCATTTTATGATGAATTCCTATTGTCATCATTTCAGTCCTGCCACCTTTGTAATCTCCCTCTCATTAGTGAAATACAGTAGTTAATTAGAGAACAGATTTACTTAAGTTCATTATTTGTAGCAAGTAGCTTTCCAACTGAATTATTGATTTCCTTTTCACATTTTGTTCTTAGATTAAAAACCGCAAAACTTAAAATTCATCATTCTTTTAATTTCTTGTGAACCTTTCCTGACCTTAGGCTGAAGAAATAAAGGAAGAAGTTTGCTGCTCTTTTCTGGAAATGAACTCAAGATGAATGTGTTATTTACAATCTAAAATCGTAATTAATGGTATTAATGTGAGGAATAGAGGATTGGAAAACAACTGAGAGATGCCCTTCTGGGATCTCTGCTGGTGAAGTGCCTCCCAAGAAAGCTAATACTGAAAACTAAGGGAATGCATCACATTTTCTGTTACTGCAACACCTTTCCTCTAAAGGAAATTGAAAGCTTTTTGCAAATTCTTAGGAAAGGATCAGCACTGAAATGCAAGCAGCCATCCAGGACAGTTCTAGTGTTTCAGACTCCTGTAACTTAATTCCTGCTGGTAAAAAAATGCTGAAAATTACAGTTGATTTCCAGC
Source organism: Gallinago jamesoni (assembly GCA_025769975.1). Lineage (NCBI taxonomy): Eukaryota > Metazoa > Chordata > Aves > Charadriiformes > Scolopacidae > Gallinago > Gallinago jamesoni. The sequence continues at coordinate 7,928,820 of JAOQGH010000006.1, forward strand.
CATGTGTGAGTTTGGAACAACAAATGTCATCACAATTATGTCCTTAAACTTGCAAGATGTAGGCTCTGATTCCCAGCATCTTCATCTTCTTGACATTAATATATAAATATCTTGCATGCTCCTGTGCAAACATTTCTTTATGCTGTTTGGTTTTCAGTTGAATATATCAGATTGGATTCTGCAGCCATTTAGTAGATACACAAACACAGAACAAATTTCTGAAGATGTTACCAGATCACTGTATAATATTTGGATTCTCCATTCAGTCCATGATGCACACTTAAGTTTCCCCTTAAATTTCCTTGTCACAACCATTTCCTGGCTGCCCTGAAGTCAGCAGCCCTAATGCAAAGCTTTATTTTATTAAAAAGGTAAGTCGATGAATGAAGTATTATGAAAAGGAAAATAACGATGTTGGTTTGGGATTCAGATACTCCTTGTCATTTTAAACTAATATACTTAGAGGATTTAGATAACTCGTATTGGAGAAAATATTTGTGATTTAGATTAAAGAATTTTATTTTTATATTAGAAAATAGTACATTCCTTATATGAAATTACTGAATATGAATTAGGGGTATATTTTTCCACCTTGTTTTAACATTTACAATTGTACAGATTTGCCATTCTACCAGAGGTCCCTGTTATTTCAGGACACATTTCCTTACAATTTGTCCCTTGGGAGGGACATGTCACATTAAAGCTATCTATAGAAGAAAGGAGCATTACAACAGAAAGACCAGTTATGCTATCTTTCGGAGTTCCTAAATTTACTAGAAAAGGCCATGTTTTGTTGTACTTTGTGTGTGACTGGGGAGGCTGATGAAAGATTCCTGCCATCAGCGCTTCGTACGGAGTCTTGTCGGCAGGACAGGTACAGCATCCACTATAAATAACAGCAGGCCATCTGTGTTTGTACAACCGCCCAAAACTCGTCTCCACTTTTAACGAGTGCCAACTTCAGTGGCTGGAGAGTTGAAACATGTTGCCCCAATTTTCTTGTCACCTCGATATTGGCAGGTGATGATTCTCGGTCGTTTTCAGCAATGCTCTGGGATCTATGAGTAATTCCTTTAGCAACACAGACTGAACCAGACGTGTCATTTCATCGGTGATAGGTCAGTGTTCAACTGCTCGATTGTTTTTCTGGAAATGTGATGCGTGTATCTCGAACACCACAATATGCTCGTTACCGAGCAAGATGGGAAGAACAGAGATGCAGAAAAGGTCATGAGAAAGCAGACTCTGTTGTTGCTGTACTGCAAGAAAGGTAATCAGGCTGTCTCAAAATTCGTTAGTTTGAAAACTAATCTCTGCCTAAATTCAATTACATTTAAAGATTCCAGGCTTAAAACATCCCTGAAAATTAATGCAGATTCTGTTTTAATGTATAAAAGAAACCATACTCGATACATGTGGGCACAGAGATTAAAATGTACCAAGCTATTGCCTTTTTGGGCATTAGAGCAGCAATTCAACTGTGTTTTGGTATTGTCTTGGAAAGTTTCTGCTTCGCTGTATAGACCAGGCTATTCTTGCTGAGCTGCCATCCTTCTGGATGCATGCATTTGAAATCACAATAATGATCATGTGGATACCTTCTAATTTGACTGTAATTTAAACACTGCTTTCTCAGCTCCCTGGCCTTAATTGCAACTCACTGAGGCAGCCAGCCACACTCACCATGCAGACTGGAATAACTGCCTGCTACCAAACAAATGTAAATTAGGAACTGAAACAACTGCTTTGCTGTGCTTTGCAGAATGAGTACTACAGGTAATGGATCACATTCAAGCTGTAGAAATCCTTGGGTTAGTTTGCATCTTTTATCTTCCCTGTGGGTACAGTATGGCTGGACTTATTAAAGCTACACAAAAGAAACCAGGTCAGGTTTAAAAGAGCTGCATGGTCCACACTACAGTTTCGTGAACTCAGTTTGCAGAGCAAGGCTACCTCGGAGGCTAGAAGCAGCAACCATGTTTGTGCTCTGATCATTTTTTTTCTGGGCAGCGATGGCGTCTGTGCTGATAGCTCCTCGCTCTTGTTATGTTATGCTAGCATTTTTGGCTCTTTGCCTCTGAGATTCCACTGGGATTAGTAGCATGGAGATGGTGATTACTGCCGCAGAAATAATAGGAAGAAAGTCACATTAAAACATGAAAGGGAAAGAAGGGATCCTTTCAAAATTAATAGCAAAGATAGGACTCAGCTTTATATATTGCTCTACCCAGGAGGATCCATCATAGCTCTTCTTGACAGAGCAATAGGAAAATGAAATGTGTTCTGAGACTTAGACACATTTCTCTCCTCATCCCTGAAACAACAACTTGCCTGCTGTTCCCTAAAACACACCATTGGTGTTAAAATGTGCTGTGCAATTCCATTCTCTTCAAGGTAATGACATTATTAGCATGACATTGTAGAGCACAGTTCATTCTGGGTAGGCAAGCTGTAAGCATCACTAGGGGAGCACTGGATGTCCTTTATGCATGGGAGAAAACTTTAAGATTATGGAAACCATTTGGTGTGTAGTAGCCCAGAACTGGCTAACTTAGACTACTCATAACAAGGACCATACTTTTTGGATGAAGCCCAGTTTTTAGCAATACCTTATGTCATTGATTCTTCAGCTCCTACTATTTACTGGTTTTCTAATAAATATTGGGTTTTTTCCACCTTTTTTAAAAAAGAATGGGATGCAGGTGTATTCAGAGGGCAATAGATAGAGTTTAGAGCTGCTGAAAACCAAATTATGGCTTTTGAGTTCCAGTTCCAGCTCTGTAACTGACTCATATTTTAATTTCCTGCCCATAAACTGTGGCTGAAGTTCACAGTACTCTTCTCAGAGAGGTTGTAAAGATAGATTATTTTGCATTTTAAATTTAAACTATTATGAGATTTATTGATAGAAGCCCTAAAGGTGTATAAAGTAATACAACATAATTAACACAATATATGTTACTATTGTAATAATGTGCATATTTATTAAGGTCAATCTTATTTCAGGTTATCTTTTCTATAGTATAGCCGAATAGACAAATTAGCACCCAAACATTCTGAATGTGCTCTGGGAGCAGGTAATGACCAGAAGTAGTAAAGTTTGTGGTTAATTTCTTCTCCAGAATCATCAAACATCAGCCCCAAGTCATCAAGTGATGTCATTCAGTTTCTAATAAGCCATCAGCTTATAGGCTATTGGCTATTTCTGTGTCTAAGAACTATGAAGTTAAAGACAATGCAGCAAGTATTGTCCTCTAAAATAATGCTGAGTAACCACAAAGAGAGTATCTGGGGTCAAGAAGAATAAAAAGAAGGCTGTGACCCAGAGAAATACCAAACTGGTAGCATCACCATATTGAAATTAAGTTGAGAGATGCTTTGCCTACCTTGCCATAATCATGATCCAGGAAGAGGTCAGCAAACATTCGCCTCCGTGTATCATGTCTTATTGCTTCTCGGAAGTCATCAGCACACTGACGGAAATGCTTCAGAATTTCTTGGAACATGTCATCTGAGAAATGTTCAGTGTAGAAATGGACATACTATGGAGAGAAAGCAGCAGTGCAAATGGTTAGCTTTCTTCAAGTATTTTCAGCTTTATTTAAATTCATACCTATCTATTGCATGCAATGAAATGCATGGGAATTTGTTGTTTAATCTGCTAATGCAATGCAGGCTTGGTGCATGGATGCTACACTGCTGCTTTGTTCTTTCTTTCAGAAGCAGCAATATTCCCCCCCAAAAAAAGCCTGGACTGCTGTGTTAGGAGCTGCCCAAATGCATATTGAACAGTTCCTCTCCTGGCCCAGAAGTCCCTTATCATGTTCAGGGATGCTGGATAAGAATCCCTCCTGTGAAATGCCATTGCTTAAGCTAGGTTATCTCAGGGAGGATATAAGTTCTCCATGATTTTCTGCAGCATTTAGTATTCCTGACTTTACTCCCAAGGAGACATTTTTAGACATTCGTTTTTGCAGAACTGACAGTCACTCAACTCTCTAATGCCACAAAATTACCATTGCCCACAATTTCAGTGTTTAGAGAACAAGTTTGGGATCAATAAAAAAAGGAAAGAACCTTCTGAAAATGAGTCTGCTGTCACCTAAGTCCTCTGACACTGGGAACACTACTGACTCGAGATTTATTTTAATTTCTAGCCTTGGAGACACTTTAACACTTTGGATTTATAGCCATGTGGTTTTTATGAGCAAAGGCAATATGGTTCTAAAAATGTGGTGTGCATGACATAAATAATAACGGCCATCAGAACAAACCACAATCCCAAAGCCTGGGCTGAATTATTGTAGCAGGTTTCTGGAGCCAGCCGCAGTAACAGGGAGCCTAGGCAGTTAAAAAGAGGAATTTGCAAACACAGAATGTTTCCCATTATCCCATTTTTAGAGTATGGATACCTGACATAAGTGCTAGAACATCCTCGACTTGCTGAAATGCCGCACAGGCACTAACAAACTGAAATATTAATATAAGTTATTATTATTCATGTCTACATTGCATAATTTCCAAGTATATGGGACAAGTGGAGAAGAGAGGAAGTGCAGAAAAGCAGCAACCAAAGGCCTGAGGGGTGGCTGGTGGGAAAGAAGAACGCCTAACGCAATGTAGGGTTTTTCTGCATTTCAGCATAAAAAGAGAGGATGTAGGTGGGTTGGAGAGAAGCTGGCAGATCTGGGGCTATGTGTATCTACTAGATTTTCAGAGCGATTACAACCTGGAGCCCAGCAACAGATGAACCTTAGAGATGACAGCAGCTGGGAGGAGGCAGGTTGGACAAGCAGCTTGTTATTTTGTATGTCATCTTGATGACACATCCAAAGGCTTGTGTATTAATACTGCTGTCTAACAGCTCCCCAGAAAATATTTTAGAAGCGTATGTTCAGCTATGTGGGCAGGAGGAACTATCGTAGAGACAGAAGCTTTTCTTAGCTGATGTGTGTAAAGCAATCTACTGTGTAAAGTACTGTACACAGAATAAGCATACATTTATTTATTATTAACCAAGAGATTTTGACACCACTCAGAGAAAGCTGGCACACCTCCTTCCTGCTATCCAGTGTGAGACCTAATGTGTTCGTGAATACATCATCATCAATAACAATGGATCTTTGCTTTTTTGTACCTGCTGATTTCAACAGAAATTGGGGAAGCCACATGCAATGATGAAAGATAATCTCACCTTTAAAGCCTGATTCTGACCCTACAAAGGCAATGTGAGTATTTCCCTTGGTGCAATAGCTTTGTGTCAGACTGCTGGGGGTTCCGCATGTTCATGCAGGTACAAAGCCTGTGAAATAAACTATTAAGGACTGGACTCTGGGATTTAAACGCTTTTAATATAAATGACTCCATGAGCTTGTCATAAAGGATGTAAAAATACAACAGCCACTGTTTTGGATGTTCAAAAAAAAAGACCCCAAACCCCAATAACAACATGTGAGGTCTCTCTACTGAGTGTCTGACAGCCTTTAAGTAACCCAAAGCTGCAATGAATTCAAGGAAGAAAAAAAAGAAAAAGGTGCCATTTAATTTTAAGGTCTATTAAAAGGCAATGCTTTCCACATGTGAAAGGGCCTAGACCAGTGTGGAGAAAGATCATCTCCCTCTGATTTTGGTGGATGATGCAAACTGATGAACAAAGGTAAATTGTAGCTGAGGATTTGAAGCAGCCCCGTCCTGAGAGTGAAGCCTGTGATTATGGAGCAGTTCCCAAGGGAAGTGATGAAAGCCTCATCATTTGGTTCAATTAAAGCCAGACTGGAAAAAGCATCAGAGAATATATTCTGAGAACATCATTGCACTGACTGGTAAATCAGACAGCTTGACAGTCCACATCTTTTGTACTTCTGATCTCTGTTGTCATATATTTAATTGAATTAAAATAAAGAGTACACAAAAAATATTTTAAAACATTTTTCTAATGCTAATGGAGCATGAATTCATGCAGTGCTTATACATGTACCATAGGGGTTATGGATTGATGCTTCATTTCACTGACAAAAGCAATCCTCTGGGCTCCCATTATCTACAATAGTTTTCTTAATTAAATGCAGTTATTCTGAGGTTAAAATTAAAAATACCTCATTTCAAGCTTAAAAAAGCCATCAACAAGTTATCATAAAAATGCATTTCTGTGCAAAGTACTGAACATGTGAATCTCCTGAGAGCAAAGAAGGCACAAAAATCACACATGGTTGCATGAAATTAGTCTCTGCACAGCTGCTTTATACTCTGTTTTTAATTATTGTAACAGCACCCACTAGCACTGCTGCAACTGAGGGTCTGTCATTATTTCTATTCTAAACATCCTTTTTCACAGGTTTAATTACCAAGCTGTAAAATTTAGCTCTGTCGTAGGTAGAAATGGCTGGCAAAGTCTTGGCTTGGAGAGTTTTTCAAGTAAATTTAGTTTGAACTGATTTGGTTGTTTTCAAATTGATGAAGAGCAGAGTAATGGGGTGAAACTTCTAACTACATTTCTTGATTTTACTGAGTTAAGACCACACTTCTGATGTTTCTCAATGACACCTTTTGATTTTAAAACTACATATTTGTCAGCCTGGTTATTATGACATTTGTTGCAGTTTGGCCAGTAATAGTTCAGGGCAGAAGGTATTGCTTCTCATCCCAGTTAATTACTTGTTAGGTTGTTCTACAGTTAATAGAATTTCATCAGAAATAACAAGTCATCGGGGACAGTATTAATTACCTCAGGCTACTGGTTATACTGGGACACCAAACCTCCCTTGAACAGCCAAAATCTCAATTACCACGTGATTCCAGGTTTGTCTCCTTGCAACATATCAGTGATAGAGAGGAATGTCCTAAAAACCTCTGCTTCCAGAGTAACTTCTCAGAAAGCAGCACAAGCTGCAGCTCTAAGGAAGGCAAAACACTTCCCCTTGTTGGCCAGAAGGGAAGCACTGTGATGACAGAGGATAGATATGGAGACAGAACATGAAATGTCCCAATACAACCAGTTACCTGGGATGCTGGAGAATTGAAGCCCTTCACTTACTCCGCTGTCCACAGGGAAGTGCCACTGCTTTGTGGTAAACATCATATTCGGAATCTGATGCTCTTATTTTATTCCTTACCTCTGTGAATTCATCTATGTTTACTTTTTTTTCCAATGTGTTGACGACTTCCAGCTTCTTGTCATAGACTGCTAGTAAAAAATGAAGGGTTATTGGTTTAGAAAGCAATTGTGAGTTTGCATATTGTACACATTTTTCTGTGTACTGTATGTTACATTAACGTTTTCCTCATGTTGGATTACATTTATTTGAGGGTATCCTACATAGTAGCTGAAGCATCTGACTGTATAGAGGCTATCTTAATGGGATTCTTACATATTTCTCTTGCTGCAAATCTGCACTTACCAGAACTGTATAGTCATATTTATTTTTGACATACGTTGGTGCAAATTGCAATCATTTTAACAGTACTTACAACAACAAATGTGAAGCAAGAAATTAATTTTGATTTAACAAACAGATGAAACTGCCTTAAAATTCTGGGGACATGGATTCTGCTTTGCAAGACTGAAACCTGAAAATCCTAGTAATTTTCCCAAGAAGCTCTGTGGGAATATTTTTACTGATGTTGACACTCAAGACTATTTTTGGTCATTTTCTGGGCTGCTGTAATGGAATTGAGAAGGTATGTCAAATATCTACATAGATTTCTGAATGAGATCCTTGAGCAGAGGCATACTATTTCTGTTGGGAATACTTTTCTGTTCTTTCTTCTACGATATATCAAGAATGATGAGAAAATCCGCCATAGAATGCATTTATCTCTTGATGGTTAAGCCATTATCTTTATTAAACTATAAACCAAAGCTTAATGTTTTGTTAATGTATATTGAATGCTATTAAATGAAATACATTAAGAAATGGAGTCACACTATTAGTGAAATATGACATAAAGCACCTCAAGCATCTGTAGAACAAGCATCTGGACAGAAACTTCCTTCTCCATCTCCCATCCCAGTATCTGTTCACACTGGGAACCACAGCCACCACAGCAGGAGCACAAGGGCTGTGTTTGGCATTCGCACAACGTTCTACCAATATAGGATGATTACTCGGAGGAACAATTCTGTGATACAGAAAGGGCTGAGCAAGGGCAAGCTCTAGACAGAGGTGACTCCAGCAGCCAGCAGAAATGCACTCTGGAGGTTCCCTGCTTATCATCCCATCTTCCAGCAAAGGCAGATTTGTTATTATTGATGATCATTACAGGCTATCAACGTAAAGGGCTGGCAGCAGGCTGTACTTTGCCACTCCTATGTTCCTGGCTCTATCTATTCAATTATCATTAGTCAGGGAGGTCAAGTGTAAGCTATGTAAAGGGGAGAGGAATTATGGAAGTCTTTCTGCGCTGAGTGCTCTGATACAGAGGCCCCTGTGCTGTGTGTCACTGCCATGCCTGGGACTGGCAAAGGGAATGCCTAGATAAGATGTGCGATTTGGTGGAGCATTAGGTAAGCTTCAGCATTTTCTCTGAAACCTGTAAAAGGTAAGAACACTACCAGACTTTAATTTTTTGGATCCTACCTTTCCTCCATACCCCACAAAATGCCAAACTGTCCATGGGATTTCCAAGATCGCTATGTGATAGGGCAGGTGAAGGAGCTCGTTACAGTGATTCTTAAAAATAGTGATGAGCACATGGCAATGTCTGGCTAATGTAGGATGAAAGTGGAAAGGGGCTGCATCTGTTCTTTCTATCTCTCTGAAAGATTTTTTAAACTTCTCTCTGTACTTTTCAAGATCCTATTAATGAACCACATGGTGATTCAGTCTCTTTCCAATCTGTCTGAAGATTTGTGGTTAATATCCTAGCTGGTGTAACTATCCTTCCAGATTCTTTCTCTGTTATCAAATCTGTTTGTTGTTTGCTCACAGTTTGCATCACAATTCAGACCACAGAAATAAAACTAAAGGAGACACATCAAAAACTTACCTTTTCTCACATCTATAGGAGTAGAAGCAATGACATCCAGAAAAGACCTCAGGCTACTCTGAACCTACAAATCAAGGTAATAGTCAAAGACCTGTTTCATGAAGACAACAGTAGTACAATAAATCACCTGCAATAATTAGTTGTATGGGCCAACCATTCTTCTTACCACACATAGGTGGGCCCTGTTAAATGTAGACCTTGTCTTTGTTGTGTTGTGGGTAACCAGAGGACAATTTCCTAGGGGCCTTCTGTCACTTGTAAGAAAGATGCTTGTACCAGAAGATGTATTCCAATTACTGCAAATCTCATCTTTTATGAGCTGCAGTATCAGTTTGTATGAGTCACAGGGGTAAAAAGAAGACTTAATGGAGGCCACAAGAGACCAAGAATGGCTGCGCTGGACCTTTTTAAGGGGCTTCTGAGGAGAAGGAGATCCAGTGATGAGGTATGTGTCAAACAACCTCAGGAGTGTCTGAGTACTTCACAGGGCATTTAGCTTCCCAGGACGCCTGTAGAAAACACATCGCAACCCTTCAATGTACTCTGAGCAATCAGGGCTTGGTGAGGCTAAGTGGTAGACACCGACCTGCACCCTGACCCCAAGGGATGTCAGAGCCATTACCGCTCCATGCTGCCATGCCAGGGCAGACTGCACTATCACAACCTTACTTTTCCTCCTGTCTGGAACAATCATAGCAGTGTGTTAATAAGGATCATCCCTAGTTACCAGTGCAACCGGTATCCTGCCACTGACATCCACTGTCCACTCTCTGAACTGAACTGCCAGCGCCTCTTTTCTCATCTTTTTCACCTGAGACTTCATAATTTCCACCTGCTCCCTTTCCTTACGTTTGTTCTTTGCCTCAGACTTCAATCTGGCCAGCCTGTAGGACACGGGAATATGGTTTAGAAAGATACCATCAGAAACGTATTTAAACTAGATTAAGCCTACCCTGAAGAACAAAAGTTAAGGAAATAACTTCTTACTGAAATTTTTGTCCTTTTAGTACAATTAGATTTTTCTCCAAATAAATATTTGATGTTTGGGGCACAAAATTACTAGTGTGATGATTGGGCTAGATATCAGTCATCTGTGTTTTCAGAGGTCAGCTCCAAGGACGTGAGAGTATTTATATTCTAAAGTGTATAATTTCCTGAAATCTAGTATAACTATGAATCTGAAGAAATAACCTCTGAGTGTCAGATACGTGCATGCAGAGAGAGCCTCTTGTAGAGTATAGAGAAGACATTTAAGGGAAAATCATGTACAGCTCTCTTAGTTTGTGGAGTTTCAACAGTGATAAATTTTACCTTCACATTTATAATGGCATTAATCATTTATTATGTAGACATCTTTCAATTTCCTTTCAATTTCAGCAGGAACATAGGTGCCTAATTTTGCTACACTTGATTTACCAACAACATTGCATCAGTATGCATTTGTCTCAAAGCCTGAGTACCATTTCACAGGAACACTTCACTGGCAAAGAACAATGTTCAATGGAATTTCTGAAGCAATCTCACACAATGAAGTCCTGACTGCCTTAAGACAGGGATAATTCACCAACCTCTCTGTTATTTAAAACACATAGAGTTTGCAAGCTTGGACTAAAAGTACCTCCCTTTCCTCTTCCATTTTCTTTGCTTCTCTAATCACCCAGGCATGTTTATCTCAATCCTCCATTTCACACATCAAAAGAACTGAATAAAATTGATCCCATAGAACCCATCTGCTTTGGTTTTTACTTTATTCATTTATGAAATGGAAAAAAAAAAAAAAGGCCTTTAGGAAGTTCAAATTGCTTAAAGCCAGGGGATCAGTTCATATGGGGAGCACAGTTCCTGCTCAGGGAGGCTGCTAGACTCTCTGCATTGAGACATCTGCTCTCCCATAACACCCTTAGAGCCGGTCAGAGTAAGAGGAACTGCTCCTCTTTTGTACCCGAGAACACCCCAGTTCAGAAACTATATTTTAGCTAAAGATTTCTGCTCCTTTCCTCCACCTGTGCTTCACATATTGTGAAGATGGGCTGATTCTGTCCCTGCTCTCTTCTCTTGCTACGGGGCCATACTAGAAATTATAAAGCAATATTTTCATTAATGAATAGAAAGATCTGTTTAACATGTTACAGCAATACACTTTGATCGCAGTCAGTTTTATCACTAGGTACTTGCTCTTCATGGCCACTTATCACAGAGGCTTCTTAATGAACAATTTGGTTTCTTAATCAATCATGCACATTGCACAAGTGCCCGCTGAGGCAGTTCAGCCTCCGGCATTTTGATAGCAGGGGAAGGGTAAAATAATTTCCTGTCTTCTGCCTCCTTCAGACAGAGCAAAGAGAAGATACGGAGCAGGTATCAAGCGAAATGGACTAACAGATTTTTCTCCAATGTATGCTACAGACGGAAAACCAGACCATTTCTAGCTGCAGCTCCTCCCCAGGAGTGGTCTGCAAGCCGAAAGCAGAGCTAAGGCCATGCAAGGGGCTGCCAAAGTGCTCTAGTGATTAATTTGGGCAGGGCCCAGCGCAAGTTCCATCGCGTGCTGCATCTGCACTGTGCTGCACTTTTCCATTCGTTTCTAGGGTCCTAAACCACCGGGCAGCTGCATCCTCTGCCTGGTGTCCCCAGACAAAATGTTTCCCCCCTAGACAGTAAAGGCAAAGCAGGCTCTAACTGTGCCTGGCACCCATTTCAAACTGAGCTCATTTGAGTATTAGACATTTCCAGAGAAGATGAGATGGCAGCAAGGGTGACTTCTCCCTGCAGAATGAAACATGTTTCCTCAGGAAGACAGCCGCCTAACTCCCACACAAGGATGGGTGACTCAGACTGAAGGACTACCATCCCTGGACCAATAACATCTCTGTTCCAGGTACTGAGCCATTTGGATAAGGAATTACTCCCATCTGTTCTCCCGTGTGCCTTAACTCCTAGTCAGGTGCCAGTTAAGGAGAGAGTGGAGGAAGCCAGAGAGAGCTGACTGAGGACTGGTAAGAACCTGTGGTGAAACCCTGTCTTTCCAGAAGGTAATGTCAAGGCTCCCAGGAGCTTCATGGGGGCCAGAATTTCACTCCTCATCTTTCTGGCGCTTATGTGAGAGATTTTGAGCACAAACTGGCATTTCTCTTGTAATGTTTTTTTTTCCTGTTTAGAAAGCCAGTGACTCACATTAGGAGTCTCAGTGCTACCTGGTGTGGGTAAAATCCTCTGCGTTGCTGTGATTTAAGAATCCTATGCAAATCCCACAATACAGCCATCACAAATATGTAAATCCTGAGCTGCTGAGAATGCAAATCCCATGATACTACTACCAGAGGATATGCAAAACCTGCTACAGTTATGGCTACATAAACCCCTGGGGCAATGCTGTCTATGGAGAGATTGATTTCTACAAGTCTTGATAGTCACTCCCTTTGCATCAGCTCTGATAGCTACAAATTGAGAACCTGTCTCCAAATGTAAACAGGGACTTAACAGCCAAGGCCAAGATAACACGTCACTGGTACCCAACACTGCATTCTACAGGAAAATCCAACCTCTCCAGAAATAAGCTCTTACAATGAAAGCTAAGAGTATTTTAGCAGGGAAAAACCAAAACCAAACAAAAAACTAACCCCAAAACCCCAGAAAATTTTATGTATTTTTATTCAATTTCTTTTGCAAAATGAAAATAAGATATGGTTCTTAACTTCCTGCATCCAGGTGTCCCTCTGTGAAGCAATATGAATGGTGAAACAGTCCCCAAAACAAAGGTGTGGCAAGGTTGTCATCCTAAACATCACCTCACAGCAGCCTGTGTTTCCCTAGACCATTTGCTTCCGGTTGTACTACTGTGTGTCTGCTTATGAAGAAAAGCCAAAAAGCTGAGCTCTTACACACTGACCATGATCAGTCAGTCAGAATTATTTTTATCTGAGTGGAAAAAGGAGGTAAGTGACTGTATGAAATTCACTTATCACACTGCTTTAGTTGTATTCACACAAGGCATGTTACTATGAACTGCAACCGTTTGTGGACGAGAAATGTAGAGAAGAAATTCAGAGCAGTAGAGAGAGATTTAACATATTCTTTTATTCATTGTAATACTGGGAACTTCAATTATCTTCATTTAGAGTTTATGCAGAAGACATCTCGGCATATTACTTCCCTCATTCCTGACACTGAAACCCTGAAACCAATTTTCAAGCTGTATGTACCATTTATGCAAATAGAAGAGACAGACAGTCAAATAGAAGCCATTATTCCACAAACACAGATACAGAATAAAGGGATCTTGTAGTGAATAAGTAATTTTGACATGATACACAATCACCTCTGGGTCATCTATAAAAACAAATGTTCACTTCTATATCTTTCTGAATAAAGCAATTAAAGTAAAAGCATTATTGTTCACCTAATGCACTCACATTCTAACCTTAGCATATTATAAGATGCCATGGAACCCCCTTCTAATATTCATTAAATATTATACTAAAGCACGCAGCCTAGAATATACCCCAGAAACAAGCAACGTAAAATACAAAACAGTTTCTACTTTAAATGGAAAAGGAATCTGAAAGGAAAGGGTAAAGTAAAAATCTCAGAAGAAAGAGTTTCTATGATGTGCCAGGACAATATCGTTGTTGGTTTGGTCAAGAGAAGGTTAGCTTTTTATAAAGTTTGGGAGACTAAAGAAGAAACAATCTGAAGAGTCCATAGCCCTTTGATACCAACACCTGCCCTAAAGAACTGCTGTCCCTAACCTAGACTGGTTTGAAAGCATTTTTCATTCCATATATGTAATTAAGATAGAGTCTAGAAAGGAACTATATACTTGTGAAGGGCAGAGTATTGCCTTAAACAGGAATAACTAGTGTTTCATTCATCCTGCTTCTCAAGTTTTTATGAGAGACAACTACCATCTCTGGCACTGTACTCCACAAGGTTCATTTTGTTCGACACTTTGCCAGCCAGGCTGCGGTCACACCACTCCTTTTGTAAAACAGAGACCAAGACACCAGCTCTAGTCTTGTGAGCAGCCACACTTTCAGTTCTCTCACCTCTCTGACGCTGTGCCTGGCACCTCAGCTTTTAGCTGCTCCAGGACCATCTTCATTCCTCTCAGGTACGGGCCTGGTTTTATCGAAATTCCATACTGAGGGTGATGTCTCATCAGATACTCTCCAAGAAAATTAATGGGGTTAAACTTGGTTGGTTCTTTGTCTGGTGCAAGCACGTTCTTTCTTTCCACTTCCATTAAAAGGTTTTCCACTCCTGGGATTAATGTAGGTAAGAGTTTGTCAAGCAAATAGATACGAGTATCTAGTGACTCTTTGTCTTCACTGAACCACTCTTTGGACAGCCAGTCACAGGGTTCCCTCTTTTTTACCTTTTCTTCTTTCACCTTTTGTGCATGAATCATCTTCACCTTTGTCTCCTGCAGACTCAGACACCTCTGCTGTACCTTTTCATAAAAACAGTCTTTCCATGGAGCATAATTACTAAGACATGGCAGCTTATCCTTCCCCTGCTTTCTCTTTGTTTCTGTGGCAGTCATACTCTTAACTTCAAGTTCGGTATGGTTTAGACCTGCAGTTTCTTCTGGCTGAGCAGCCATACTTCAATCACTGTGACACAGAACAAAAGCAGCATGTTATATAGTGCCAAAAAATGTCCCGGTGTCCTAGCAGATGACACAGGAAGAAAATCCATTGTTAGGAATTAACTAACATTCTTTTTCTATGTTCCTTTTTTTTTTACTGTTGCTGCTGCTTTGTATTCTTAAATAAACACAGCCCCTTCACTTCAAAGATCAGTAAATGATTTATAAAGATTAATTATGTATCACAACAGCCCTTGGAGACAGAGCAACTATGTAAGTGTGTTCCTTTCTTATAGGAGAAGAAACTGAGACACCGAAAAGAAGTGATTAATTCCAGGTCACTTAGAGAATCAGAAACCAAGCAGTGAACAGTGCTCAGAAGTCTTTTCCCCCAGTTCTAACCAGTGGATTCCTCTTACCCCTAGTATCATTTTTTTTCTGTTTAGGTCCCATTTCGTGCCTCCAGGAAATCCAGTGGATATGAAACAAAGGAAGCAAGTAATGGAAAATACCAGATGCCTGGCAGCAAGATTTCTTTATCCACATGCTGCCTTCTGCTTCATCTTTTCTGTAGCTGTGAAAAACAGTGAGGAAACTTGTCCCATAGACTAGTTAATTTCAACTTCAGCAACTATTTTTTCCCCTGCACATTTTGTTAAGGTAACGAGGACATAAGTGTAGGGGTCAGCAGAGCTCCTACAGAAAGGGAAACTCTATACCATATACTCTGTAATTAAGCTGTTCACAAGCACTTAATCTTGTAGATTATTCTGTAAAAGACAGACCTACAGAGAGTTGCAGGTATCTCCCTTTACAATTTCCCATACTCCACTGTTTCCTTTTCAAAATGTTCATTCTGTGAAATATCAGGAAGAAACTGAGCTGCTCACAAGGCGCAATTTGAAAACTATTGCTACATGTCTCTACGTGTAACTGTCTGCATCTGTAATGGGACTTAGACATAAAGAATGGAGCAGAATGTTGCCTAACTACTTGATTCAAAGCAAGAAAAATCACCAGCACCCTGCAAAAATCCCAGCTCAGTGTTAAACAGCAGCAAGGGAAGGGTGGTATTAACAGAGAGAGCCTAACACCTTTCCAAACTAAAGATGAAACTCCACTCTGAACTTGCTGACACACTATCCTTTTCAAACTCTTCTTTAAAAGTGCTTTTCATTAAGGTCTTTCAGTATCCATAGCAATACCATTGCTTTTGATATGTTTTGCTCTTCATATTTAAGCATTTGTAGCTGTTCTGAAGAGAGTTCAGCCTTCCAGGAAATGCTTAAATGTTATCTACAGCCCTCCTGGCACACAAATGTAATTACTAATATGTTGACCTTCTGGTTCATAACCATTGTCTGAGTCCAAATATTGCTTGGATAGGTAGGATACCTCACAGCACTAAATTTCTGTCTGTTTTCTCGATAGGCTTGTTGGCATCTTCTAGTAATTTGTTTTCAAAGGTGATCACCTGCCAGGGAGTGAGATGGATTTATGGATCAAGCCACTTCCCTGACCCACACAGAGGGTTTTAAGAAGGTAGCTGTTTTTGCCACAGAAGGACATGAGCTGTAAAGGAGACCAGATTTATAATGGTAGAAAGGGAAACCTGTCAACCCTGTCAAAGTGTTCCTTGCTTAGGTGAGTTTCTTTCAATAAGCTGTTAAACCAGACTGTTTCTGGTTCAAAGCAGGGTGTTAACCAAATGTTCTGGTCACAGTCCAAATCAGCTGGTTTTGTAGTGCCAAAATAAACTGTTCTTGCAGTTTCAAATACTTATGTTATTTTTTAACATCCTTTATGAAACCACTCTGCAGTTTCTGTGCAATGTTAAAGTGACAACTGCACTCTGCTTTATGAGGTGGCCGATTCTGAATGATGATGAATGTATTTTCTACACTGCTCTCAACTATTTGTTAGGATGATTTTGAGGACTGGTAAATGTTTATAAAGTATCTCTATGTCTCTGAATAAACAAAACAAAACACAAGTGAATGCAACTGTTCTGTTTCAATCCCATGGCAGTTGCATAGCTCCAAGAATGGAAGCAGGGCACGGAGAACTATGCCCACTGCTTTAATGCAGGACAGATAAAGGAGACTAAGAGGGTACAGAAGAATGTACAAATAGCACATAACTGTTAAAATAAACAACAAAGGAGGCCCCGAAACTTGGAATTTGTGGAGGATTACAGGGACACACCTCCAGTTTGTAGAAGACACCATTGGCTCATAAACTTCAGTGCTGATTTACATTAGTTGAGAATTTTTCCCAGAATATGTAGAGCTCTCAAGGCCTATGACATTACCAAGTGGAGACTTGATTGTCCAAATAAAAGTAAGCATAGTGCACAGAGACAATCTTTAGAAACACCCAGGAAATTTGAAATGTGATATAAAGTTTCCTGTAAGCCTTTGCTCAAGCTGAAGGCAAGATAAGCTTTTCATTATTTAGTAGGATGCCACTTTCCTGGCTCCTTTTCTGTGAGAGAAATGTTCTTGCTGGAATCCCTGCAGGTACAGAAAGATTATCTCTCCATTTTCTGTACAAAACCCAAATCTGCTCTTAAATAAGACTTTTATGATTTCATTATTATTCCGTTGGGGAATTCTGAAGGGTGGGACAGGGCCAGGAAAGACTAAAGTTTGTCTAGGTAAACATTTTGGCGATGTTTGAGTTACAAAAGTCTTTTCAAAAACAGAGTCCAATCTCTTTGAAAGTCTATCACTCAGAAATAGTTTTGCCTTTCCCTAACATGCTCACGGAAGATGTTTATCTCAACAATAACACAGAGCCAATACCCTTTTCATATATGATCTTCTTTTCAATACAATTAAGATTTAAAAAGACTTTCTCTTTTTCTTTCTGAAGCTTTGAAGAACTGTTTTTCTTACCTTTGGAGCAGGTTTCAAAATAGATCATATTCCTCCTGCTTTCAAAGTGGCTTTGCAAATGAACAGGAATTTAATATATGCCCATCTGTTCTCAACCATTAAAAATCTTAAAGTGAATTAGGGATTTCTCAGACCTGCTGTGGAGCTGGGCTGTGAGTTTTACTCCTCTGTGTGTTTGCAGTTGCTAAGCAATAATCCCAAAGGTTGCTATGTCTCTTCCACGACTCAGAATTGCTGTAGGTTGTCTTTTAGCTTTGGCAGCCCAACAGACTCTTCTGTACTGAACTTAGATTATTGCATCTCATGACTGAAAATAAACTAAAATAAAAAAGACTATGAATAGCAACAGACAACATTAAGGACACAAACAGTCAGAGAGAAAATCCACAGATGCCCAGTGACAGGAGGTTTACCTTCAAATTCAAGGTTCATGAAGTCCAGAACTGTTGCGAGGCCATTGCAAGCTGAACTGAGGGATGTATTAACCAGATGTGAAAACCTGAGAGATAAAATTAATTACAAACTCAACTTAAACGTTTTCAGGCTCTCTTTTTTTTTTAAAGAACTGTGTCACTTTGAAGCAGCCTTGCAGGAAAAGCACATAACAGCACCAATAAGTGATTCCATGAATCTGTGAGTTCATAGTGCCATTTAGTTAGACTGCCTTTAAACCTGAATCTAAAGGAATTTGATGAATCACCTTAAATAACTCCTCCTATACTCTTCAAGAATATGCAATGCAGAGAAAGGAAAGGGAAAAGACAAAAATATCTATGACAGCCATTCTGCACTAATTTATACTAATGTAAATCAGGAGTCTGTTCAGTGATTTCCTTAGTGTTATGCAGAACTTCCAACTGAGAAATTTATGGCAATTTCTGCCAGGAAACGAGGTTTATCTAATGCTGTTTCTTTCTTTGTATTTTGTATTGGAAGAGCCACGATCATTGGATTGTCTACCTGCAGGAAAACTAAACTGTGACTTTATCTATGGTATTTGTCATTAGAACAGCTGCATGGTACCCTACCCTCTAGCAGAGTATTAGTCTCCATTTTATGGGCCAGCTGAGCTTGTGGCAACTTATGAAATAAATGTTTAATATAAGTAACAGAGTTTTTCCAAAATCTGATACAGTTACTGACAGTCATATTTATTCTCTAGTTTAGGAACTCTGGAGTTTTAACTGCAGACTCAGAAATGTCATTCTCTGTCATCTTCATCAAGTTATTTGTTATTTATTAGAGAACCAACAACATCAGGGTACATAATAATTAATTCGTAAAACTCTGGAATTGGAAATAGTTCTAAGTTCCATGCACTGAGAGTCCCATCATCAACCCAGTACAACATTTATGCTGCCTGTAAAAAAAATGGTTTTGTTTTGTTCCTAAGAGCTGCCATAGAAGTTAGAAAGTATGTGTGCTCTGTACTAGTTTTCTTACAAGTAGGAAATTTGCTCAGAAATTACAATAACAATTGTACTTTTAGTTGGGCAGTCAAAAGCCTCAATTTCTATTTTGTTTTTACTGTATTTTCTGGAAAGGAGGACACTACAAGAATTCCTGGTATCTGTACCCGGTAACATTTATTTTCCTCTATGTACTACTGTAAAATATATGGTTGTAATTTCCATAGATACCTTTGGCCATCTGTGCTAAGTGTCACTCTGAAAAAATGTTTCTATTGGACACTTTCAAATATCCTTGGAATGCCAACCTCACCAGTGTAGTAACATGCCATAGACACTACAATACTGACTTGATTTTAGAATTCAGTATTTGCTTGCAGAGAGGAAGCATAGCACAAAAAAACCCACAAAACCAGTTACTTTTCATGAAAGTCAACTTTCATGTGAAAAATACACTGTAATAAATTATCACTTCTTCGCTCTTTGTCTGAAAAAAACATGTATCAGAAGGAAATATGCTCATTGCAGCGTATTTCCAAGATGTGCTGAAGTATAGCATCAATTATGTCAATAAAATGAAGCAGAAAATTAGTGCACAGGAATAATTTAAAATAAGGCTTTAATCTGGATTGTGCTCTTTTTTTCCTCAAAGCAGTTTGCACATGATTAATTCTTGTTATCTCTTCTCCCAGGTGGGCTTGATTTTTTCCCTTTGCAATTCAGATTTTTGTTGCTATTATGATTAACACACAAAACTTTTTTCAGTATGAAACATAAATCACAAAAAAATACTCTCCCTTTTCTTAAAATGATTTTTTAACCCCCCAACAAGAGCATGCAAATAGATGTTGGAAAGAGGGATAAAAATGGCTCTGTTTTTATTTTTCTGGATGTGGAATCCCATGGGTTAGGCAAACCTTTAATCGCACCCTATTTAACTTGGCTGTTATCCTTTAATGTTTTTGCTAAGCAAAGTGTATCCTTTTATTATGCCATCAAATACTTGCACTGTTGACAAAATAATGGGCTGAATATGTCATCACAGATGTTTTGCTGGAATTGCCTCTTCTATCTTTTTTTTTGGTTTTCTCTGTAAGATACATTTTGGGAGCACTCAGTTGCCTTTTGCAGCTGATGCCAAGATTATGCAATAAAAGCCCTGACATGTAGTAATAATAAGTTGTGTTAGCCAGAGAAATGTTTGCAGTATATTAAAGAAAGAAAACAGGCAGTTTTGGAAATGCATACAAAACCAGCTCGTGTGTAGCTTCACATCCTTTAAATGATATATTGGGCTAAAGCTGCAGGTGCTGACCACAGTGCTTTCAGCACAGGGAAGAACAAGGCCACAGGCTTCCAGTCTCTTTTTTGTACCAACCATGATGCTGTGACCACAGGCTGACCTCTAATTGCTCTTTTCAATCAGAATACATCTGCCTTATGGCTTCCTCCTTCACATTTAAATTCTGCTGCTAAAAAACATTGCATATATAAATTATACCTTTCTAATGGCTCAGAGGACCATTGCAATCTGTGATTATTGTAGTTAATAACTGATATGCTGGACCTTTAGCTAACTGTAGATAGCAACTCCATTATTTACTTGTGTTAAATGTTTTTAAAAAATGTTTGCTGTTCAAATACCTGGAAGAGCTACTGGATATATGAAAATTACACAAAAGTCTATAAATAATAAATATAATAATAAAATAATAAATAATAATTTCTTGATAGTAATCCCTGTATGACTGTTTCTCAAAATCCAGAATGAAACACCAGTCCCAAGTGAGGGATGAGAAACAGAATGAAACAAAATCCAGAATGAAACACGAATCCCAGGTGAGTATTGCTAGAATACTCTGGGCACTTGTGTGCCACGTATCCTCTCTATCAATGCAGACATATCTGAAAAGATGCCACATGCCTTGAAGGAGCCCTATATTTACAGGAATCCATTTGAGTATAACACAACAGTTATCCAGATATTATGCTTTAGAGAAAAGTGAAAAGCATTAAGATTCCTGTCATATGCCAGAGAAGAACAAACTGAAATTATGGCAAAAACCTTACAGCAGCAAGGCCTCCTATCTGGCTACCACCTCCACACGGTGGCTGGTAACCACAAAGAACCTCTCTGCTCAGCTTCACCATGCTTTGCATAACCAACACATAGCACACGCCAAGCACTTGAGTCCACGCTTCTTATGTTCCCCAAACCTTCCCCAAGGGACTACTAAGTGAGGCAGGATCATTTTTACCTGAAAGAAAGAAATGCTTTGCCAAGAGACAAAGCACTTTTTCAGTTTCACAGAAAATAAGAAAGAAAAATGTAGTTAGGGGAAAAAACGCCATGTTTGAGTAAAATATAACAATATAACAAAATATAATATCGTGGTATCTACAATGAATATAGCAGCAAACCTATGTAATCTTTAGAATTAATGAAAACAAAAAGGTTCCCATAGGCTCCATTATTTTGTTGATCCATGACATTTTGAGTTAACGTTTTACTTCTGTTCTTTCCTGAACTGGGTATGAACTAAATGAAAGGTTGAATAATATGGTCTGAAAAACATACATTATGCGGTTTAGTTACACAGCTGGAATAAGTAGCAAATATTGATAGGAAAGAAGTTCTGTTGAAACTACATTTTGAGCAGACAGAGCTTTTTTCAGTAGCCACCCCTAACAGCCTTTCTGGTCTAGCTATGTCATTTGAAAATGTGAAAAAATCACACACACATTCATCAGGTACATGGCAACTCACAAGCACAGAGCGGTCCTTCTCCTGAAATTCATGGTTTGCTATATCTATAATAGCAAAAAGGATCTATAATAGCAAAAGGATGTCTGTCTTTGGAATAGTCTTTGCCATTCTGTATCTGCCCTGCAGATATGCCAAACCCACATCTGTATTGCAGATTTGCCCACAGAGAAGGTAAGGCATTTAATAAATAAATGTGAGGGAGTGACTGGACAAGAGGCTGCTCAGTAAAATATATTGTTTTATTGGGAAGTTGTGGAATATTCAGAACTTGGGGGATACTAATTTAAAAGGGGTCTGGAAAGCATTTTCTTAACCTCTGTGCCATAAATCAGAAGGAGCTGCTAGCACGTTTTCCATAAATACTGTGTTTCAAAATAACAACGTGATGGCTGTAGAGGGCAGGACAATGACTCTTTATTTACCTGTGGGTTTTGCTTATTCTCCCCATGTGCTCAGATCCCACTGGGGGCTCTTTCGGACTCTTTCATGTTCAAGATTCTGGTTTGCTGTAAACTCAGCTTTAGCACGGGTTAGGGAGCCTGTTCTTCATCGTCTCCTGCCACTAGGAGGCAAAAAGCCTCGTTAGCGAGCCTGGCTTCTTCATTGCAGTGAGGCCCAGCTACCAGAACCGCCCTCTTAATTATTTTGACTGCAGGGCAGTGGGGAATGGCCTAAAGAGCTCCCATGGGGCTTCTCTGGTGCTTAGATTTGCAGGGGCAGAAGAGACTCCTGTGGTCCTGTCAGTCTGTGGAGCAGATGAAATATGGACCAAGTGCTTAAAAGGAATCAATGGATTAATATATACTCTTGACAAAGAAGAGTTGGCTCTGTTTAATAGTTAGACTGGCTTCTATTTATCATACATAGCGTTGTCATTAGATGCCCAAGACCATCCTCGATCCCAATTACCTCCCTGCAGACATTCCCATGAATTCGGTAACAGCCAGCTGAAACTGCAAAACAAATGAAGCTTAATAATATTAGGGCCCTTGTCTCAGAACCCAAACTGTCAAGCAGTATTGCATTCTGGAAACGTGGCCTTTCGCTACTTAAAGGGGGTGCTGTGGTTTCAGTTGAGATAGAGTTAACTTATTTACTATCAGCTGGTGTAGTGCCATGGTTTGGATTTGGGATGAGAAATATTTTTGATAGCACACTGGTGGTTTTAGTTGTTGCTAAGCTCTCAAGGCCTTTTCTGCTCCTCACATCGCCCTGCCAGTGAACAGGCTGAGAGGGCAGAAAAACCTGGGAGATGACACAGCTGGGACAGCTGACCCCAACTGACCAAAGGCATGGTCCATACCATGGGATGTCACGCTCAGCATATAAAGCTGGGGAAAGAAGAAGAAAAGGGACATCCAGAATGATGGTGTTTATCTTCCCAAGTACCTGTTAGATGTGATGGAGCCCTGCTTTCCTGGAGATGGCTGAATGAATACCTGCCTGCTGACAAGAAACAGGGAATTAATTCCTTGTTTCGCTTTGCTTGCATGTGCGGCTTTTACTCTACCTATTAAACTGTCTTTATCTCAACCCGTGAGTTTTTCCTCACTTTTACTCTTCTGATTCTCTTCCCTGTCTCAACTGGGAAAGTTGAGTGAGCGGCCACATGGTCCTAGTTGCCCGGTGGGGTTAAAACACGACAAGGGGCTTATAAGAAAGATGGGGACCAACTTTGTAAGCAGGGCCTGTTGCAATACGACAAGGGCTAATGCTTTTAAACTAAAAGAGGGTATATTCAGACTAGATATAAGGAAGAAATTTTTTACACTGAGGGTGGTGAAACACTGGCCCAAGTTGCCCTCATAGAGAGGTGGGAGATGCCCCATCCCTGAAAACATTCTAGGTCAGGTTGGATAAGGCTCTGAGCAACCTCATCTGGTGTAAGGTGTCCCTGCTCATTGCAGGGGGGGTGGACTAGGTGGCCTTTAATGTCCCTTCCAACCCAAACTATTCTATGATTCTACACTTATTAGACTAGTTTTTTGGTGCTTGGGCTTGTGCATTGATGTATAAACAGGTGTTATATGCCATTTTCATGATAGAAAGAGCTACTTTTGCGCCCTAATCCAAGGAAAAGCTACAGAAGGTGACCACTAAGGCAAACTTTCACCTAGTACAGTGCCATACACATTGTCACGGCTCCCAGCAGCATGGGCTGAAAAAAAAAACCACCACCCCACCCCATATTCTGTGTGGCTACAGAATTACTAATCACCCATTACTAAATTGTGAGGCCGGAATGGGAAGGATGAGACCCTCCTTATGCACACGTGGGCACACACAGTCTGCACACACACACTCTCCAGGCCACGCACACAATCTCCACACCCACACACACAGAGTCTTCACACACACAGAGACTCTCCACACATAAACACACTCCCCCCCCCCCCCAGACACACTCTCCACACTCTTTACACATACATTCTTCACACATACTCTCCAGGCCGCACATAAAATCTCCCCACACACTCTCCCCACAGACAGACACTCTTCACACCCACAGACACATTCTCCACACACACAGACACACTCTCCACACTCTTTACACACACACACATACTCTCCAGGCCGCACACACAATCGCCACACGCACTCTCCCCACACACAGGCACACTCTCCACACTCTTTACACGCACATTCTCCACACACACTCTCCAGCCGCCCACACAATCTCCACACACACTCTCCACATACACTTTCCCCACACACAGACACTCTCCTGACACACACACACTCTTCACACACCCTCTCCAGGCTGTAGGCCGGCGCGGCAGGGGTTAATCCGCCCGTTGGTGGAGGGGGGGGCGGAGGGAGGCGGTGCCGCGCTGACAGCTGGCGCATGCGCCCTAGCGCCTTATTGTGCCCGGCCGGCCCAGCCCCAGCGCGCCTCAGTCGGCGAGAGGCCGTTGGTGCGCGTGGAGCTGCTGCCCCCTGCGGCCGGCGCCGCGCCACCTCCGCTTCCCCCTCCCGCCGCCGGTACCCGCCATGGAGTAAAGGCCCCCTCACCGGCCCACCACGGGGGTGGTGGGGGGGAACACCCCACCGCCGCCTCCTTCTTCTCCTCCTCCACCACCACCACCACCACCGCCGCTTCCTCGATGGCTTTGGTCACGGTACAACGTTCGCCTACCCCCAGCGCCACCTCCAGCCCTTGCGCCTCGGTGAGTCCGCCCCGCCAACCGCCGGCCCGGCGCTGAGGGGAGAGCGGCGGTTGGTGGCCGTTAGGGTCCGGCGCGCGACGGCGCGCATGCGTGCCCCCCCTTTACCCCCCCATTCCCCTTCCCGCCGCTGCCCCCGGTCCCTTGAAAAGGGGATCAGACACCTCTATGGGGGGCCCTCGCGTCGTTGTGGCCTGGTGACAAGCGAAGGGAGAGGCGAGGATCCCGGGTGCCCCCTCAGCAGGCCCGGGGCTGGAGTGGTGGTGGTGGTGGTGGTGGTGGTGGTGGGGATCCCCATGGGGGCTCTGAACCTTCAGGCACCGCAAGGCCCCGGGTGGTTCCCTCAGGGTTCTGAGCCTCAGCTCCCTGTGTAAAGGTGCCCCTGCCCCATCCCGCAGCGCGGAACTAAATAAATCAGCTTGGTTTAATTTTTTTTTATTTTTATTTTTTTGTTATTGTATGCGATGGGAGAGAGGCGGGAAGTGTGTGTGGAAGCAAACTGACATTGTTCGAGCTACATTTCAAGATGATTTAATCTGACAGTACCCTCTGGGTATCTCCAGTACGTGGCCCTTCCTTTGCGAAAACCTAAGATGATTATTATTCCCCCCCCCCTCCCTGTTTTTCAAATGTTACGTATAACCTTCAAAAGACTATCAAGCCTGAGACAGATACAGAAAGGCCGGATTTCAGATCTCTGGGAGAGATGTGCAGAACGAGCAGATGTTCTCATCTCTGCCCTGAATCAGGAAGTCAGGCAGGCGGCTAGAAAGACTTTTTGCTTTCCATGCTATTTAAACTTGGGATGGGCTGTTATTTTAGCATTTTGGTGTTGTAAAATCTTGCATGTTAACCCGTTAAACTGCTACCTACCCATTATGTGGCTTCCTTATAATATAACTGAAGGATGGGAATAAAAACAGTGAGCTTTTTTTCACTTTCTCTGTGCTTAGTTCCTAGCTTTTTTTCTTTAAAAAACCTCATGCGTTATCACACTGGTGTTATGTCTGGTTTGCAAGTGTTTGAGGGGGAGAAAAAAGGTGAAATCCCAGTTGCTTCTGTCATGAAGGGGGGTGAAAAAAGCCAACTACTCTGAAATATTTCTTCTTGTGTTAGGTAACCTCTTCTGAAACTAGATCAGCTACTTGACAGGTCCTGCCTGCCCCGACAGCATTTTAGCTGTCAGAACACTTTTTTTTTTTCCCTCTTTCATTCCCTTGTCTCTCCCAAGTTGTGTTTCTTTATTAACACAGATTAATTTCACTTATGTTTTTCTGCTATAAATATTCATGTCCTGCATTACTTAAGAGGTTGCTTCCCCCTTTTGACTTCTTTGCCCTTTCTACTATTCCTTTTGCCATACATTTCTTGCATTTAAGGTGTCTTAGTTGTGAAAATAAGTAGGTCTCTCTTGGCATCTTCCTTCTTTCTCCCACTTGGATGCATAACCCTTTCCTTTGTTAAATATTTGATACAAATGAACAAGTAGTTGTGTTCTGTCACGCTTTCCCATCTGCAACAGCCAGTCTGTTTCACAACCAATTAAACGAAATGGAAACTGTACTGATTTTTGAGCACTTATTCCTTTTTAAATATATAAACAAGTCCCTTCAGAGCCTGCTAAGTCCAGAGAATGCAGCTGTTGGTGTATTTATCTATGTTCTCTTTTTTCAGTCTCATAGTACTGAGGTGTAATCTGTACCAGTGGTCTCTGTTAATCCTTGATGCCCTATGCAAAAAGAAGTATGACTTTTTTTCCTGGCTTTGTTTTGCTTCTCATAATTACTTCTACTTTCTCAGACCTTTTCTTGCAGTCTTAAGTGGAAATAATACTAATCATATTGTGCCCTTAACTGCTATTGTTTGAGTACTTCTATTTCCTGTTATAACTTCCTAACCACACTTTGGGGTTTTGACTGCCCTTTTAGCCTCTTGTTAGATAGCTGGGATTGGTTGCTTCTCCATCCTTCTGTCAGAATTTTGTTGAGCCTGTGTGTGTTCCTCCTCTGTCACAAAGTTGTTGTTTCTTAACATTTTTGGTATCGTTTCAGATGATGATCCATTCTAGGCTGCTAGGGGCTTGTGAACTGGGTAGTCACCTTTTTAGTCCTTAGGAAGAAGGCTTTGGTCCTGTGAGCTTGCCACAGTTGCTGTTCTTACGGATCCTTGTTGACTTCATCAGGAGGACTTGATTCTTTCAGTTTCAAGTGAAATTGTTTCAACCAATCTGTTGTAAACTGATGGTAGCTTCCTATAAGGATCTAATTTGTTGCGTGAAACCCTGCTGTTTGGGAACAAAGATTAACTGGTAACTGCTGGAACTTTGCTGTTCCAGCTTGTGGGCAAGGAAGAGGCATGTTGGTGTGTGAGCATATGGCTATGTCTAATTCTGTTTCCAGGTCACTAAGAATTTTGAGGACAGAAATGGATTCTCTTTTAAATTGCTTGATATTTCTTTGCTTTGGAGATCAACTTCTCGGGCAAGGAGAAAGGGTGAAATTGATGTCCTCAAACTGAATTTTTGCATTAAGTATGCCCTATAAACAGTTATAATTGGCTCTTGGGTTCAGGGGAATAGCTAATCTGAATCACTCTGAAATTGGATGGCTTTTATTTATAGGTTTTTATCTCGTTCTCATTGCCATAGAGCATCTCATAAGCATTTATTTCAGGGTAGTTCATGCAAAGTGTTGATTATACATTTACTGCCTTCTGGTCGCTTGATGACTTGTAAAATTCCTTTAATTGTCTGTCCAGACTTCTGCTGTTTGTTTTGGCCTTTGGTTATGCAGCCACTTTTGAGAAATAAGACTGCAATCTTCACTTCTGTATAGTTGTCTTCTGACATGCCACGTTAGCAGAAAATGGTAGAAGGCAGGACTGTACAGTAAAATGTAAAGATACCACGAGCTGGAGAGGGGCTACTTGTTGCTGATCAAGTTCTTTGTTTATCTTGTAACACAGAATAATATTTCCTTTTTTTTTTTTTTTCCCCCGCCTCCTATTTGTGTCTGGGGGGCTCTGAGGTGGGTGAGTGTTCTCCCTCCCATCCCTCCAAGAAGGTTATTTTGGGAGGAGGAGGAGGACTTGAGGCAAAGTGAGGGAAGGGCTCTGGTAGTGTGTGTGCATCTGCGTTACAGCAGGTGGGCACAGTAGTCCCGTCATGAACAAAAGCAGTGAAATAAAACCAGCGTGTTCCCAAGTGCTACTCAAACATGCAGTCAGAGCTCTGCTAGGGCAATTTAAAACATCTAACCTGTTGCTTTTTCTCTCCTTATCCCAGATTCTTTGATCGTACTTTCCAGTATCTGTGCCATATTTCCTGTCTTGCAGGATGGTGTCTTGTCAAGTGGTAGGGCCTTCCCATCCTTTCTTTCCAGCATCTTCATTTCAGTGGAAAAAGAAATGAAATAATATTTTCTTTAGGTTCTTTCTTGACAACTGTAAGATAGTGAGCAGAAAGGAATACAAATTAATTTAACTTTTTTCTTTTGAGGCTTAAATTAAAAAGAAAATAAAATTGCTCACCATTGTTAATCAAAATATAACATTTTAAAACCAGTAAGTTATTTTGCTTGAGCTGTTAGTGCATACGTTGTTGTTCAAGGCAGTTGTTAATACTGTCCTTGTTTACGTATCAGATTTATGTCACTTTTGCTGCTTGTATCTTTAAGCAATGGATCATTCCTCAATCTCCTGTGAAGGTGCAGATGTCTTGCGCCATCTGACCAACATGGAATATCTCTGTTGCTCGCTCCGTAGCAAACTGTGGGCACAGCAGCCACGTTGTCAGGTCTAGGGACAAGCTGCAAGAAAGAATTTGAGCTAAAGCAGAGAAGAGCTAGTAAAAGGTGTCTGCCTTAATATTCTTTGTGAGCCTCCTTATCTGAGGCATTGGAAGTTGTTGGGTAACTTCAGTCACCAGAGGAGCATTGAATCTGTGTCATCAAGGTGATGGAAGCAGTTGAAAACTGCTTTAATACTCTTTGTAGCTTTTCACAGAGAATCATAGAATCATTTAGGTTGGAAAAGACCCTTGGGATCATAGAGTCCAACCATCAACCCTACTTTACAAAGTTCTCCCCTACAGCATATCCCCCAACACCACATCTAAACGACTCTTAAACATGTCCAGGGATGGTGACTCAACCACCTCCCTGGGCAGCC
>JAOQGH010000006.1:7957895-7970360 GCA_025769975.1 Gallinago jamesoni
TAAGATTTATTCTCCAGGCCCTTCACCAGCTTCGTTGCCTCCTCTGCACCCACTCCAGCACCTCCAGATCTCTCTTGCATTGAGGTGCCCAAAACTGGATACAACACTGCAGGTGTGGCCTCACCAGTGCTGAGTCCCGGGGGACAATCACCTCCCTCCTTCTGCTGGCCACAAGACTTCTGATAATTATCTGTATTGGGAAATAATCTATTGAAACTTGCCCTCTTAAATTATTTTTATGGACAGTTCTAAAAAAAAAAATAAAAAAAATTCTGTAACTTAAGTGCAGTTTTTCCTTCGACTGTTACATCTCTTTCCTGAAAGTGAAGAAGCTGGGCAGGCAATCTGGCCCCGACTGCCCTCGCAGTTCACTTGTCTTCCCTACCCTCAGGGAGACAATATGCTTTTATTGGAAGTGAGTGACTGACCCAGAAAGAGAGGGTATGCTGTATATATTGTTCTAAAATGCACAATTTAAAAAAAAAAAAAAAAAGGAGAGGAAAAAAAGTTTTTAAAGCAAATGAAAACATAAGCCATTTGACTTCCCCTCCTTAATCCGAGGGCAATAGTTTGAGCAGGAAGCAGAAGCCTGCAAGTGTGTCGGGGAGTCTCTGTCATGTTTTGCTTGAGAGCTCCTTGCTGGTGGAGCATACAGGAAATATTTTCCCACTTAGTTATGAGGAAGCTAAATAGAACATTTTTCTACCCCTGGTCCCGCAATTGCTTTTAAAACAATGTGGTAATTGTGAATTTACTTAATCATTGGTAAGTCCAGTCTATCTCACATAGAACTTCTTTATTTCTGTTTTAATTAAGATCTTGGTAGCTATAATCTCTTACGTGTTGGTTTTCCTCAGCTGATGTTTTTCAGGTAGAACCATAGCTCATTCTGAAGACTGAAGTATTTGGAGGCAGTGGCCCAGAAGAATGTGTTGATTCCTGCTTTAGGCAAACTTCTCACAGCTCCTTACAGATACCTCAATTTCCTGTGTTGCCAACTGTCACTGTTTGAGAGATAAAACTATATTAGTGAGGTGATTTGTAACTTCCTCCCTATCTTTCAAACTTCTGTTGAAAGCTCTGCAAGGAAATGGGAGGTGTCCACCTCTCCTTGGGTGCGATGCTGCATTGTTAAAGGGTGAAGGTTTCTCTCCAGCTGCACGGGACCAGGCTCTGGGGTTGCAGAGTTTCTCTGTGTGTAAATCCATTCAATGGTGGTGATGCTCTCCTCCTCCTAAAGCAGCTTGATGGTTAAGCTGAAGCTGCTTGATGACAAAAGACCAGTCCTTGAGGGTTTCTTGTCCATTGTCTGCACACAGACCAGGCTCTTCTACAGATCTGCATGAAATGCAAGGTCCTTTTTGAGGCTGAGAACAGTATTTGGAGCTGAGGAGGAGGATGATGGCAGTTTAATTTGAATCTCACTGAGGATCATATAGAAACGTTCTTAAAACTTGCAGAGAAAAAAAAAAAAAGAATATTTTATCTTTTTTTTTTTTTCTGTTTTCCATAAGGGATATAACTGTCCTTTTGTAGGATATCTCAATGCTAGTTTGTTTTTTCACTTTTTTAAAAAATTTGCTCCTGAAACAGCCAACCTTTTATTCTCATTTCCCAGCTACGCTTCTAGTTTTTCTGAGCATTGGTACCTTACAGCCATACTGATGATGATTAGGTTTGCTTTGTGTATTGAAGTGGTTTAGTTTTTCCTGGCTTTTTTTTTTTTTTGGATCTAATTTGTGAGAAAAGTATAAGTTTAGATCTGTATAAGACTGACTTTGACTATCAGGTCTAATAAGCTGTGCTATTTGTTATTGTGCTTATTGAGTTGAATGATATACTGAATGTAGTTTTGGAGTATTTTTGTCTTAACCAGTGAAGTCCAGCGAAAAGAAGCTGCGGTAGCTGGCCTAGAAACTGCTTTTCTTTTTTCAAGCTTCTTGTAGCACTTTGAGTGTTGACCTACAATGGCTATTTTTAGGGTAAGAGGGAAATGTTGGTTTTGCACTTAGTTCACCTTCTTTGTTATTATTCCACTGAATGTGATGTCATTTGTGGCATTTTGGATAAAACAACTATACTGCTCAGTTGCATCTCTCAAAATATGAGGTTACAGTGAAAGAAATGGAGTGAAACATACACTGCAATTGTCACCTCCGTACTTCCAGGGGTACATAAATTCTTGTGTTTTGAAAAAGGCTATTTGTATTTTCAAGTTACAAGCTCTGTGATGCTGTAATGAGTCATTATGTGACCAATATTGATTTTTTGCTGTTTAAGCAAGGAAAGAAGGTTGAAAAGGGCAGGGTACTGTAATATCTACAGTTATTCTGAGAGTCAATGACACGTTTACTTAAGTGGAGAATGCTATTTTGTGTGCAGACTGCCATTCAAAAAGCAGTCTGCTGGAAGTATTTTAGTATAAGGGGGCTGCCTGCATGCAGGGGTAATGCCTGAGGATTTCCAGTTACTGGAAAAAAAAAAAAATCCTGAAAGATCTCTAGCTGCAACTATTCTGTCTTGGGAAATGGAGAGGAAAAAAAAAAAAAAGAAAATAGCCTTTGGGCAGCTTAGCTCAGTGGTGCTGCTCCCTGATCACAGCCTGCAGCTCAAGGTTTCATTCTTCAGTCACAACAAACCACATCCTCCCAGTACCGCCGTGCAGCTTCACTCTGCTGAAGCGAGAAGGCTGTTTTGCAAACTGGCTCTCAGGAACATCTGTACGCTGGAAACTCTTGCTGTCCTTGCAAGAATGTACTGGACGGGAAGACTTCAAAAATTCTCTTGTACTTTTAGAGTTCGAGGTTGTGTGGTTTGTTTTTTTGAAATATGTACTAAGCTGCTGGTCTTCTGCGACTGGTACTCGCTTTATATAAACTGGCCCTGCAGCATGAGAGGACCAGGCCTGTCGGCTGCCTGCTCCAGGTCTTCCCAGTTGTTTAGTTCAGCCTGTGAATTTAACAAGGGTCTCCTCTCTGTTCCATTGATTGCCTGAGCATCCTTCTGATTTGTTTATTATATAGTGATAGTGAAGCTCGTACCTTTATATAAAGGTTGGGGGAATCTTGGAAGCAAGAGAAGAAACAGGTGATACCTACTGGAAGTGGTCAGTGATTTAAACAAGGTGGACAGGGTTTCTTGCCTTTTGGCTGGAAGCTGTTCTTCCAGAGTGCTCTGTTTAAAGGGGGGAAAAAAAAAAATCACAAAGGCTAAAAATTGTTTTCGCATTTCTGAGCTGGGCTGTAAAATTGATTAGATCACTGTCAACCACCTGCAAAATATCTTGTTGCAGTAGTATAATATTGCAGTGTGCATTATGGGTTTTAGCATTTGGGCAGGCTTCTGTAGCTGCAGCTCTGAATGTGTCAATAGCTTTTTGCCCAAATAGAACTGCTCTGAATATGCATCTTATCAGTGTTGCTCATTGCAGGCTGCTCTCCTCTCGGAAGGCATAAAACGTTGCTCTAAGATGAGTCACTCAGTTAAACAGCTTGTTGCTTCCATGGTGAGACGCACCCTCACGGTGTATGCCAGCAATCATGAAACTCCTGGCAAATACCCTGTGACGTGAACTTCTTATGGCCTTGGTAAATGAAACGCCCGTGGCACTCACTGAAATGTGTTTTGCTTGTGGCTGCTGGCTCCTTTTGGGTTTACTAGTTCTCCTTCTCCCAAGGAAGTCCTCAACTGGCCCTTTATGGAAATGACGAAGTTACTGCATCAGTGTGTGCTGCTGTTTCAGAGTGAAATTGGTGGGGAACTTAAGGCCACAGTGTAAACTTCTTGTATTGAAGTGATCAAAGACATCAGAATAATTAATCTGACCTATTTTGAAATTACTGTTTTATCACAGATCATACTGTCCCTGTGCTAAGCTCATACCAGAGCTCAGTAGGTGGCTTGGATGCTTGAGATTTCCACTGCTCTGCAAGCAGAACAGTGCAGGAGATCTCTGGGAAGTGAATTCCAGAGATATCGTCTGAGGAGCTGTGCGGGTCTGGGTGAGGTGAGCCACAAACAAGTCTAAGGTGAGGTAAGGCATGATCTGAAGGGCCATAACCTGGCTCCTGAGTACGGCTAGCCCATTGAGTCATATATTTTCTCCATTTAGTAGGCTTTATCACACTTGCTGTAGCAGCTGGTATGTGATATTCTCTCCTTAGGAGACAAACTGCAGGCTTCTGCTGTGAGTTTGCCTGTAACTGGCTTTGCTGTTGGATGAGTGGGGATGCCCCAAAGGGAATTCGGAGCAATGAGAAGCCATAGGAAGTAACTGGGGAAGAGTGTCACAGTCAGGGTTTTGTTGAGGGATACTGTTCATTCGTTGGGTGGCAAGGCCTCCTTAGCAAAAAGGCAAAGCTGCAGTGCTGAGCACATTGGTCCTCAACTTTTAACTGGATTAAATATCTGAGAAATGGATTTGAATGTGGAAAGCTGTTCCTGTCGCAGGGGACTGGCGATTGTCCTACTGCTCTCACTGGCTGCTACCATGTCCCTGCTGTTTTGATGTACAGAATTATCACAGTTAAAATTGCAGCAAGAACTTCTAAGACTTGTTCAACTGGCTTGATTTAGGTTCAACAGCTAACATCTGAGAAATGTGTATATTAGGATTCTTAAGAAAAACCAAAACACTTTAAGCTTTCATCTCTGTCTTAGTGTGATGATGAGAGGGAGGGCTGGGATGTAAGCCTTGCCATGTGTAAAGTGCTTTGCTTTCCAAAGGAGAGTTTAGTTGGCAGTTAGAGATAGTCTGAGTCTTCTGCGTGATGCTGGGCCAACCCTTTGGCTTAATCCATCTGAATCTGGAGTTTCCCACGAATCCTATGAAAGCTGCTGAATGCTGCTCAGAGTCCTGAGTGCTGTCTTCCAGGTGTTTAGAAACAAAAGCCCCTAACCTTCACGTGCGTGTGGAAAACTTGCTGTCCCTCTGTCTGAAAAAAATTTGCAAGGTCTTGCTCACCCAGGAAGGGGCCACTTCTTAGCAAACTGTAATTAAAAGACACAACTTTTTTCTGTGGGGGAATGTTGATGTGGAGGAGCAGAGGGTCAGCAGTGGGACGGCCTGATTCTCGTACGGTAGCAGGTATCCTTCTGAGTCGGCTGTTTCTTTGCAATAGCCCTGAGTTCTGGAGCATCTTCTGTAGGAAACAGGGTGTCACACTGAAAATTTAGCTCATGAGTAGCTGTGGGGCAAGCAGGAAAGTGACTCAGCTCTAACCTACAGACAGGAGCTAAACCTAGTTGTAAGAGGAAATGCTAGGTGACTCGATAAAGGTGTTTCTGGAATAAGGATTGATTCTTTTCTTTTCTTGTTCTTTGTTTTTGTTTCCACAGTCCTCCTCAATAGTTTAAAATAGTTTAAGGACAAACAAGCTCTGGGCATGTATTTCAGATGATGCTGTAACCACTGTATTTAAATACAGTGGTTCAAAACATGGAATTAAACAGTTAACTAGCTGCCATATTATGTTGTCTTCCTGGATGAAGCTTAAACCTTGAAAAGACAGCTGCCTTTGCCTTTTAAAATTGCAGAATGGTTGACAAAGACTTAATTCATTTTCTGAACAAGTGTTTTTCTTATGTAACATATAGTGAGTTTTGTTACTGGGAGTTTCCTCTGTTTTTGTTTTCAGCTGAGTTGTGTTTATGTGGGGTAGCGAGCTTGTGACTTCAAAAAGTGAAGTGAAACAGGGCAACGTGGGGTGTTTTGTTCTTACTGGCATTTCTTCCTTCTTGGTGGTATTTTGGTTGTGCAGCATTTAATAGAACGTGGAAGCCTGAATGTCAACACTTAAATTGCATCTCCAGACAGCTGCTATCCTGGCTGTGTGGGTCAAGTCTAATACTGCGTGAACTTGCAACTGTTGTTACACGTGGAATTCAAATATTAATGTTACCTCTTGCTTTATGTGCCCGCCTGGCACTGCATCCCTCAGCTTTGCTGTGTGGTGGCTGGGGGTGACTGCCTCAGTGATGTGCTGGGAGCGCATCGTCCGTCTGTGCAGCTTCTGCTGTGCTCCCAAATCTTAAATAAAAGAGATTATCAGAACAAAACAATAGAGACAGCGTATTTTCAGATGCCTTCCCAAAAGTTGAGCATAGTTCTATAAACTCTAAGGCAAGGGGAACATCATCAGTTAACGTTTATAGTTTGACTGTAATAGAGTTTGCACAATCTCAGTGGGTGAAATGAATATTTTTCACATATACTTTGCAGATCCTCAAACTCAACTTGTGCTTGATGCTGCAAAGATAACAACTGTGCCACAGGCTTCTGCAGCCCACACTTCTGGGCTTTGAAGTGGAATTTTTCTCTTTTTACGCATGTACCAGAAACTGCTGTTGTCTGGAGGAAGCTCTGTTTAACTTAGATCTGTTCATGTTGACTGTAGATGGCTGAGACGGTTATTTTGGGGCAGTTTCTGTCTGGTTCTCTTATGAGCGAGGAAGTTCAAACTTGACTTTCCCTTGAGGAGAAGGGCAAAGTTTTACATCTTTTTAGTATTTGGGGAAAAGATGGCCTGAGCCAAAATAAATTTTAAGCTTGAGTAATTACTTACATCTTGATTTTTAAGCTTGGTGTGCTTCATTTAAAAAAAACTCCACCCCAAACCAAAACCAACAAACCCCAAACCAAACATGCACCCACTCCTAGAAACACCTCCCCCAAAAACACAATGCCAACCCCAAAACCAAACCAAAACTCTTTGGCTTGCTTAAAGTTTAAACTTGCAAGTTTGGGGCAGATGAGCTCAGAATGCCTTGAGCCAAAGGGGGTACGTGCAGAGGTGGCTGGAGGGGAGAAGTGATCTGTATTTGTGAGAATTTCACGTGCTTGCAATGAAATAGGGCACCCTGGACATACCTCGCTCTTTTTAAACCTCACTTTGATGGTGAACGTTTCTTCGCGCGTGCTGTGGGAAAGGCTGAAGAACCCTGAAAAAGCGGTGGAGAGACAGCAACACGGGGTATTTTCTGTGGGCACGGGGTGGGAAGTGACTTGCCAGCTGACTTCTGACAGCAGTGGGGTTTGCTAACGGAGCGCGGCGTCGCTCTCCTTGGCTTGGCCGGGTCTCGCTGCCCCTGCGTGGGGTTGAAGCACGCCGTGGCGAACGGGAGAACTTCCCAACAGCTCTTCCAGCAGTCCCAAAGATGTTACAGAAGCTGTTCGCTGCCTTGGGCCTTCAATATGGTCAATCTCGGAGCGAGTGGCTTGCTCTCCGAGGAGCAGTAGAACGGGCCTGAGCCAGTTGAGAAGGCAGAGCTTTGTTGTCTGTGTTCCCCTGCCACGATAAGAGAATTGGGAGGGGAAGCTGTGTTCAAGAATCTCTAATCCATGATGGTGGCTCCGACTGAAATGGAATAATCTTATTTTAAAGGGCGCTCTAAACCACTAAAGCTTTATAAATATTAATTTTGTTCTTTTGTTTCCTAATAAAAGGCTTTTATTCATGAAATCA
This sequence comes from Gallinago jamesoni, assembly GCA_025769975.1. Taxonomy (NCBI): domain Eukaryota; kingdom Metazoa; phylum Chordata; class Aves; order Charadriiformes; family Scolopacidae; genus Gallinago; species Gallinago jamesoni. The sequence goes on from JAOQGH010000006.1 coordinate 7,965,359, forward strand.
CTATTTATTTATTAACTTGACAAACTAATAGCAAGCTCTCTTCTTTCAGTGTATGCATATGCCATATCACAATTCTGCTTGTCACCGTACATAAGAACTTCATTCATCTTCTTTAAAATGTCATTGATAACAACCTGGCAGTGGCCCAGCTTGGAGCAAGTTAACTACAAAAGGCTGCATTGTGAACCTTTCTGAGAGTACATGCTACATTAAGTCTAAAATTAAAAAAAAAAAAAGAGAGAGGAAAAATGTGCAGGCTGGTCCGGCCTGATACAACTGCCAAATAGCTTCAAACCTCTGAAAAAAACCGGAGCTCTGTATAGAGGAGTTCTGGCTGAAAATGGGATAGTTTGGAATGAAGGGTGTGTTCTGCTCACTTGAAAAACTTTGAGGTATGCTAAATTTATAAGCCTCATCTTAAAATGAGAGGGGATGTCCTACTGAACCACAAGCAGCTGAATAAGAACGTGTACGTGTAAAGATCTTCTTGTTTCCTTGTGCCTCTCTTTTCTTCGACTGAATGCCCAGGCTAAAAACGACAGTCTGAAAATAAGTCATAAGCTTCTGGGAGTTGGCTACTAGTAATAGTGTGAGGTACTTTGTGTTGGTTGTAATAACCTTCCCCGACCCCAGCTGCAGTCTGTCCACCACGGGTATTTATCCACCTCTGGGGTCACACAGTGCAAGTGGAGTGTCTGTCACACACACTGAAGTTCAAGTGCCTGGTCTTTCTGGAGGGACCTGAGCTGTGCATTGCTCTTGCAGCCCTGTATGTGGGGCTCCACGTTCATGGCACTTCAGTGCCTCTTGCCTTTGACTGTTCTTCAGACTATATCAAATTGTAGCCTGGATGAGGTTGAGCCCTTGAAGCAGATGCAGAGGTTGTGAAGTTCTTTGCGAGAAGCTCCCAGGGATCTTTGAGCTACACGTGAGGGCTGTGTTTCCATACAGCCTCTGACTGAACCAGCAAGTCTCACCGACCAATTTAACAGTTGTGCAGAACGTGAAGCTTCAAGGCATCTTCATCCAAGGACTTCTGGGAGCGTGCAGGAAATTACCGTTGTTCTCATCCCACGCTCTAGAGATGCGAAGGGCTCAGGCAGTGTGGTGAAGGGCTTGTTCAGAACTGATGGGTGTTTACTCTGATTTCTGAACTGGAGTGGGGACTGCAAGACTCTTCGGGGGGGGGGGGGAAAGAAAGTGCTACAATTTCCTGCTATTTCACTTCTGTGGTTTTTTGTTTTGTTTGTTTGTTTTGTCTCTTTCTTAAGTATAGCGTATGGAGAGCTCCATGGGTTAGGGAACACTTCAGCTTCATCTTCAGAGACTTTTCGTATGTAGCCTCCTACTGAAGTCAATGGGCGTGGAGGTAAGCAGTGCTGAGTGCTTTCTGACACCACTGCCACCCACTCTGGAGCCTGATGCACACAACACTCCTTGTATTTGAGCATTGTTTTTTCTCCAAAAAAGTCGCATGCAGTTGCACAATGAAGACACTGCTTATTTGTGTCATGCAAGAATCTATTCCTACTTGTTGGTACAAAGTGCGAGCATCAAAGTGTGGAGGACTTCACAGATACTGCATGAACACTCGCCACTGGGCTTCGGTGACATCTCTGTATTGTGTCAGAATAAAATGTGACTTCACAGTTGGTCTGTAAGTGAACGGGATTTGAACGTAGGGTTGAACGTTACTGCCTGAAGCCTTTGTGCTACTAATGCTCAATACCTTTTGCCCTGCTTTTGTTTGTTTATTTTTACAACTAATGAGTTTAGTCTCCCAATGGTTAATCGTTTTATCATGAGCCCGTCAGAGTCAGTGAGTTTCCTGTTTCCTTGTCTTTCTGTTGATTTCCTTTTCTGTTGAAACACAACTTTCTCTGTTGAAACAACTTAGTTGCTGCACTCTCCAGTTTCCATCTAGTGGCTTAAAGCAGAGGGAAGGGGAACTGTCTCAAATAGGCTGATATTCTCACAGAGATATTGACAGCTGGGTCTGGTGACTAAATTGTTATGGTAAAACACAAATTCATTAGTTGATGCTGTTGAAATCCGCTGACTTTTCTGCACTTCTCATAGAAGGCTTTCAAATACCCAGCTGCAGACTGATCCTCTCCAAGCATGTGACACTGACATCAGTCCTAGAAGTGAGGCATTGAACCGCCTCCAAAAATGAGCTCATTGGCTGATATTCAATGCCCTGATTTAGCAAAATATTAGCTAATTCAATTACATAGTCACCTGTACATACCGTTTGAAAGATGGAAATCCATTCCAGTTTTAGCTGCTGTCAAATATCAGTGTTACAATCCTAAGATCCTTTTGATAGGGTGCTGTGCTCTTATGTTGGCAGCTGGGCTTGGCAGAACCCATCTCTAATTGCCACTAATTTGCTCCAAGACTTGCTGGTTTCTTTGCATTTCTTCTCCCTGTACCTCTCCCAATAAGCTATAGGCAATGAGAGTTTGAGATTCTGGTATTAAGCCATCCCTTTAAAACCACTCATAAAACTTACTTAATTTTCTTATGACTCTCTTGACTTGTTTAAATGGCTGCATAAAAGCACAGCTCTGCCTTTTCCCAGGAGTCTGGGTAGTGATTTATCTCCATCCTGACCTCCCACCCGAAGCAGAGTGACAAGTCATGACCGAAATAAAATCAAAGCCTGGCAGAGCCATCCTGGAGGCCAGCAGCTTCCTCCTCCCCTGAAGCTGGAGGTCAGCAGTAACCACATACTTCCTCTAAAACCCGCTCAAAGAGCCTGCGTTCGGGCAGCACGTCAGAGTGATGGTGACCCCAAATAAACGTAATTGCCCATTATTTTGTAGACTGGAAGAAATTCTGTATTAACCTGTAATTACAGTGGGAGTATGTTCTAGAAGTGAGTGTCTGAGCATCTCAGCATACGCCTGATTATTTATTAATTTGAAACATGGGCATAAGAGAAGCAGCATGTTAGAAGAAGGGTTCATGTGAATTTGTGCAGAAACGTTGTTGTCTCCCTCCCCCCACCCAGTATTTTCTGCCTGTTATTGCCCATTACAGGATTGTTTGTTTTGGATGCTGTTTCCTGCTGAATAGAAGGCTTTATTGAGCTGGCCGTAATGTTGCTCTTTTCTTTCAAGAAATACTGCTGCTAACTTCAGACAGAGGAAGATGCTGTATCTTACAGGGCTGTAACAGTATTGCCTGAATTGTGGTCTGTAAACGTGACTAAAGAATTACACTGTGAAAAACAGAATGGAGAAACTGCTGATGATGTGTACAGAAAGTTGAGATGATGAGAAGCTTTTAAAAGTCCTATGTCTAGAGCAAGAAGGTGGGTTTGAAGAGCAAGCATTAGAAGGTTAGATGGGAAGAACTCTGTTCCTGCAAGAGCAAGTGATCCCTTGGAGCAGCCAAGGAGGCTGGTTGGTGTGAGCTCTGTGCAAAGTTCAGTGGAGAACGTTCTCATGTCCTGTGTGAGACTGTCTTTTCCTACTTCTTGTTTCCAATAAGCTGGCGTGTTTTCACAAAAAAAAGCTTCTGAAACATGCCTGGTGGGGAGGAGGATTGGGATAACAAAATACTTACTTGCATCTGGAAAGTGAGCTGCGGTGGTAATGTAGCTCATGGCCTAATGGCTGGTTTTGGTGAACTTGAGGAACTGTGAGGAGCGAGGTCTCGGGGCAGGGCTGTGCTGTCCCTCTTGTGCCTCGGCACACGCGTTTCTGCAGCAGGGCTTCGGTCGCATGCTTCGGATGCTGCCTCTGCAAAACGATGAAATAAACTTCCGCTTTTCCCAGTAAAATGCCTGTGGTAACACGCCCCGCTTAGTTGTTTTAGTTCATCTTTGTTTAACAATAGCAAGAGCCGTGCAGAATACATGTAGGGCATGGAAATGGAGAACTGAGCCCCATCCACCCTCTGCAGTTGGGGGGCAGGAGGAGGTGGGGAGAGAGGGAAGGGAGGAAAACAGCTTCCCCCACGCCTGGTTTGCTACTGAAGAGCTTTTTCCACTGATTTAGAAGGGGGTGGGGAGAGAACCAGATGCTCTTAGGAAGTTCATACCATTGTTAATAATGTAATTCACAGATGGTGGTGAAGGCCTTGAAGAGGCTTTCATGCAGTACTTATGCTCTGTAATAGACACAATCATCACATAAGGGCTCACAAACAGAGATGACTTAATCCTGAGGATGAGTCTACAGTGATCTATTTGATAGTGGTCCTGCAGATCATTGTAACCTTTTTAAACAGTGAAGAGCCTCTGGGATCCCTGAATGTCTCCCATTACTCCAGTATTGGGCCAATCCCTAAAATAAAATGTTAGCACAGCTTTGAGACTTTTCCAATGAAAGTGGCTCTTGTGAAATAAAAAAAAAAGCAAACAAGTTCCTTTGTTCTGGTACAGAAATCAGTAGAGATGGTAGAAGTGTGAAAACCAGTTTGTGCAGTGCCATCCTGTTAAGGCGCAGTCCAGCTTTTATTTCCATTTATCTGGTTGGACTCAGAAGCAGACCTTGCATGTGTTTTCTTCTGAATAGCTGTCAGTATTCCTTGACAGCTGAGGAGAAGGATTGTGGGTTGCATGTCCTCTTGCTTTTTTTTAAAAAAGTCACTCTTTACTTATAAACTTTATAGCAAATGAACAGGCTGCTGCTTTCCAAATATGCAGAATCAGAAAAGTTTTAGCTGAAGTCTAAGCAATTGAATTCAAATATTTGTATGTTTGTGAGGGGCTTATCGATAAGGTCTTCACTGACTGCTGGACAACTTTTTATTGTCTGTAAGCTACATAACTAAAAGCATGGATTAGGGACCTTAAGCAATACTAGCTGGGATGGTAGCACTAGCAGTCAAAAGTTTCAGATAACATGAGAACTGATCTTTGCTTTGTTGTTTGCTGCTGTCTTTTCAAGAGTATCTCCTCCTTTCCTAAGAAGTGTTTCCATAATGGTTTTTATTATTATTCTTAACTTCTTCAAGTTTAAGATGTGTTTAGTAAATTGACTTCTTGTGA
>JAOQGH010000006.1:7970460-8000157 GCA_025769975.1 Gallinago jamesoni
TGTTTCCATAATGGTTTTTATTATTATTCTTAACTTCTTCAAGTTTAAGATGTGTTTAGTAAATTGACTTCTTGTGATGTTTGTCATGTGATGGTTCATGAGCCCTGAAGAATGTGCTCCTGTGACTCCAGCCATGTATTTGCCCCCACCAGTGCAGGCTGTATCGTGTGTTCTTATTGGTCTTGCATTTTGAGCTAAGTAGTGAAGGGGGTGGCGGGTGGAAAAAAAGGACTATTTCAGAACTAAGCTACCAGAAATTCTCAGACTACTTAATTTGCGACCTTGTTCACTAGTTAAATGCAATCCAGGATATTCTAACTCTTTGATATTTTCACAGAAATGTTTCCAGCTTTAGAAGCTGGGCTTTTTTTTTCTTACTGTCCCCTGAAAAAAGCAGGGGGTGAAAACATGCTTTGGCAAAAGAAATACCTTGAAAACTTGGGGGAAGAGTTTTTTCAATTTTTTTTTTTTAACACCTTGGTGCGGGGTGTGTGCTTTAATCAAGAAAGTTGGAAATTATCTACTCCCTTCCACTTTTTTGCATCTATAAACTGGCATCTGTAAAGCAGTATCTTTATTACTGCAGTAAAATGAACAAAGTTGAAATGACCGTATCTGTGCCATGAGTTTACTGTTTCTCCACAAAGGCCAAAGTTTTTGAGCACTAAAAATGCTGTTAGAGAGCCTGTGTACAGCTCCTAGTCCCACTGCCAACGTGTCCATTCCACTTCTGCACGATGGAGGCTGAGCCCTCCGTGGGCTCAAGACTGAGAAGGTCAAACTTCATATTAGCTTTGTTGTAAGCAGTGCTTTCAAGCATTTGGCCATCCTTCTACTTAGCTTTAATTTCCTTCCTTGACACCGTGTAATACTGCTTTTCAGATATAAGTGCTGCCACTGCTGTCCAGTTCTCTGTGTTCCCTCACCAACGTTGATAGAACAGCTGCTGTTGGGTATAAATCAGTGTTCTTAACTCTTTGAGATCAAGGCTTTCCAGGAGAGATGACTGTCAGCTGAAGTTGTTCAGTGCCCTGAAGTCTCTGCATGTGGATGCCCTGACAGTAAAGCTGTCCATCTTTAGTAGCTTTTATTTTTCAGCAGATGGGCTGTGCTCTGGAGTTCACATACTATTAGACTTTTTTGTACTTTTTATGTCTGTGTGGGCTAGTGCATTTCTTCAGATTTAAATCCAACATCAAAGTAATATTGGTTTAATGCACTGTTTTTTGTTTCACCTTTTTTCCTCCAAGTTGGATTTTATTTTCAGCTCTGACTCTAATATTTGTTGCTTCATAATTTCGGGCTTTTTTGCTTGCTCTTCACATTGTTTTAAAAAAACTAAAAACCCAACCCACACACAAAACTTTCTTTTGCTTAGCTCATACAGTATTTCCACTTGGCTCAGAAGATGTGGATTTATGAGCAGAGGGAATCCTCATTTGGCTGGTCACCCAAGCTTTCTGCAAGAGCATTAGAAGGATCTACAGCTTAAGTTCATCAGAAGGCTGACCTGCTCTAGTTTTAATGAGATTTATTATACGTGTACCTTTTGGATTCTACGGCTTTGGTCTTCAAAACAATCTGTATAAACCTTTTAGTAAAAGCAGAACTGTTGACAGAAAACTGACTCTTTATACTCAATCTGCCCTACATTGAGATTATTTTAATTTCAAAAAATCAACAATATCCCTTGGGCCACTGGTGTGCAACTTATCTGTGTTGTTTGGCTAAATGCTTGTATTCCTACTTCCCCTCCCAGCTCCTTCAGTCCTCCCTCCCAGGAAACCACATTGATCAAACCCTGATATTGCAGCTCAGGCTTGGAAGAAACAAAAGAAGAAACAAATCTGGATGTTACAGTTGATGGGTGATTGAGTGTGAATTTTATAGATACAGCTGCAATCTTAATGGGAGAGATTGGAGGGTGCAGGGATGGGTCTTGGCCAAACGCAAGTGTGTATTTTCCCCTAAAATTGCCTTTGGCATTCATGAAAGCTTTACACATTTAATAATTTGAGCTTTGTTAACGTAAGAAATCTAGGAGTTCTTGACTTGCTCCAAAACAAGTTCCTGTGAAATTTCAGCTTGTGAAATAACTGTGGTACCTCCAGCTGTGGGAGGTACCGGAGGGATGTAGATGTGCAGGGGTTATCGCTGCGCGAAGGCAGGGCTGGAGCATGGGCAACACGAGCAGGGAAACTGATGTCTGGAACGAGAGTATCTGGGTCAGTCTCCTTCAGAGCTGCAGGACACAGGAGACACTGCAGCAGTCATCGGGCTTAGCTTCTTTCAGCTTGGTGACTTCTGTGGCTGTGTTAACTCCCCGTGACGATGCAGGTTGACAGGCCAATAGCGGAGGTGGCCAGTGAGCACAGTTCTTTGACTTGTTCCATCAAGATTTGGCAAACCAAATGACTAGGTGATCTCCAGAAGTGTGAAGAAGGATGTGGCTTGTCAGGGACAGAAGTCATTAGCTGTCCTCTGCTTGTGCTGGGTGTTTGTACGTGCAGCACTTGAGTCCGCTGAGAAAAATGCATCGCTGGGTGTAACGCCTTTCCTTTTTTCTTTTTTCTTTTTTATAAGCGTACCTATTAATGGAAGCAGAGTGCATAATGTAATCTTAAAATAGCTACTCCATGAATGCAGAAACATTCCACTTCTGACTAATCAGCCATTCAGAATGAGCGTTTAAATATGCACCAGAGACCGAGCGGCGGCTTTCCATATCTGCCTGAATGGAGCTAGAAGCGTATTGCAGCTCAGAGCCGTGCGGGCATCTTGCTCCTTGTCTTCTCTTCTTGCACTGAGATAAGCAGATATGGGATAACTGCTTCTAGGCTGGGAAGCAGGATGCACATTTCGCTTGCTCCCCTTGGTTAGGCAAGCAAGCTGATGGGGTTGTTCATTCTCACGACCCCCGAGAGTGAGGACCTTGGAAGGACTAGGCTGATAAACAGTCCTCAAAACCAGATTTCTCTTTCTCTTGGTTGTGAATGACGAGGAAGACAAAGAGCTTATGGTCCGAGTCCTGGCTCTAGTGCATAGCTTGAAGAGCTTGGCAAGCGCCAGGGAGCCCATGTGCAGTGTTTTTTCTCTGACTCCCCAGCAGTGTGTGCTGCTCCAGAGCCTCTGGTCCAGCTCCACAATGGGGATGAGACATCCAGATACGAGTGGGGGCTGCAGGAGCAAGATCCATACAGTCTGTCGGGTCTCTGACCTACAGCCTGTCCCAGCTTAAGGATTTCTTTTGAAACTGCTCACTGCCTGCCCACGGGAATCACAGAACAGTTAGAGTTGGAAGGATTTTGAAGATAATATAATTCCAGCCACCTTACCCTGGGCAGGGATGTCTTCCACAATTTCTCTGGGCAACCTGTCCCAGTGTCTCACCACCCTCACAGTAAAGAATTTTTTTCCTAGTATCTAATCTAAATCTCCCTTCCTCCAGTTTAGAACTGTTACTTATTGTCCTATTGATACCTTCCCTGATAAAGAGTCCTTTCCCCAGCTTTTCTTTAGGCCCCCTTTACATAATGGAAGGTGCTATAAGGTGTCTCCAGAGCTTTTCTTCTCCAAGTTGAACAATCCCAACTCTATCAGCCTGTTATCAGAGCCTAGGTGCTCCAACCCTCTGATCATCTTCATGGCCCTCCTCTGGACCCACTCCAAGGTCCATGTCCTTCTGGTGTTGGGGGTCCCAGAACTGGTCACAGTGCTCCAGGTGGGGTCTGAGCAGAGCAGAGAGGTAGATTTCCCCCCCCCTCCCTCTCTTGCCTGGCTGCCCAGGCTGCTGGGGATGCAGCACAGGATGCTCTTGGCTTTCTGGGCTGTGAGCGCACATTGCTGGCTCACATTGAGCTTCTCATCCACCGAAACTCCCAAGTCTTTCTCTTCAGGGCTGTTCTCAGTCCGTTCTCCACCCAACTTGTATTTGTGCCTGGGATGGTGCCAGGTCACACAGTGCTCCCTTCCAGGGGACAAGTGCCGTTGGAAGTGGGTACAGTCTGACCTGTCAGAGACACGCTTTCAAACTGCCACTTTTCCTCGCTTTCTCTGTGCTGTAGCAGGGAATGGGTAAAACTCTTCTTGGGATTCCTTTGCATCTTCACTGAGTGTGTTTTGGGTGGTTTTTTTTTCCCATGTCGGATATACATCCATGCTGCATTGGACTGTTGATGCTTCGTGTGTAAGGAGACAGTCCCCGTGGTCTCATGTGCCATGTCTCACCAGCCTCCCCTGGCAGGCTGATTGCTGAGAGTTCAGTGCCAAGGGAGCTGCCTGGGTCAGGTCAGCCAGGAAAAGCTTGAAGAAGTGATTTTCTTTCACTGACCAGTGTTGCTTTTCCAAATACTGCGTGGCCTCTATGACTGTAATTGTACAGCCATCTTATTGAGAGCTGACCTAAAAGGCAAGTTCTAGTTCTCTTCTCCTCCCCAAAAGGGGGATTTTCATACAAGGGCTTAGGCTGGTTTAAGGCTGCTTTATCTTAGTGTAGCATAAACCTGTTTCTAGTTATCTTAAGGCAGAAAGCAACTGGGGGATTTGGATCGGACTGGATGATTGATTCCTGCTGACTTAAACAATCCATAAGGAGTGGCTTTTGCCCTTACCTAGGAAATCTTGATTTCCTTTTCTGGCAGAGGCAGTAAGTGCTTACTCTGCTCTCTCTCTTGCAGCAGGACAAAGTTCTGAGAAGTGCCATACTCTGAGCACTGGCTTCTGCAGCTCTGCTCTTCAGGTGGTTATTTATGCAAGGCACCAGCCAAAGGGAAGGGAGAGTTTTAACTGGATTAACCCTAAGAAGAGAGTGTGGGGATTTAGAGATTAAGGAACCGAAGGCAGCCAGCAATCACTGACTTAAAACCAACTGTAAGAGAGCCAGTCTCTATGGACTGGAAATACAGTCCTTCCTTACCTGCTCAGTGCTGAGATTGGCAGCATTTTAACCTCTCAGGTGTTAGAGGAGATGGTCTCAGGGATGTAGGGTGTGTGTAGGGTGTTTTCTCTTAAGACTTGTGTGTTGATGGGAAACTGTTCATAACTGGCACCTCTTTAAGAAAAAAAGCTATTGAAGCACTGAGTGCTCAGATGAGATCTTAAAACCTGGCTCTCAGAAGGTGTGTTGGTGGCTTGCTCTGATACAGTGAGAACATCTGGTTTCAATAGACTTGTAGCTCTTCAAACCTCACACACTCCCCTTTTGCACCTTCTACCCTTGTCCTAAAGTGTTTCTATCGTCCCGTATATATTTTTCCACTTGTGCTGTTACTCATCCCCTGCAGGGAAAATCCCAGTAGATTACAGGATTGATAGAAAGATTGGGAGGCGCGGGAGAGATCAACAAAAACCTGTTACTAAGGAGACACGAGTTTTATCTTTGTGTCTCTAATGGCCAGTCTGCTGAAGGGGAAACAGATGGTATAAAGGAGGCTGGGATTATATAGACAAGTCCTGCGGGGCCACAAATGTGATACATCTATTGAACCCAGGGGTCAGGCACATCCAGTCTTGTGCCAAGACTAACGTGGTTCCTTTGCCTTTGGCACAGTGTTTCTGTCCTCCTGCCACTAAAGGCTGTTTTGGACAATAGGGTTCTGCGTGAGGCATCCCTGCTCCTGGGAATAGCCAGGCTTGGCATGGAGAGAGTGAGGGCAAGTGGCTGTATGGAAATGTGTCCCCTCCTAACAGGAGATGCTGTACCCACCGTTGGTGGCATTCGCATCCTGAGAGGGGAAAATAGTCAAACATTAACACTGCGTTCCGCTTTAGTCCAGTTTTTTTCCTGTTACAGATGTACACGTGTAGGAATGTGACTTCTTTTCTGTTCTGAGAGAACAGGAGGACGGGTGGTGGCCGCAGTCGCTCCTGGTTTTTGACACAGCCTGGCCTTTATTGCAATATAATGTTTCGCAGAGGCTTGAATTTCAGGAGTGATGCTCCCAGCTGTGTGCTGCTCGCCGGGCGCCTGTTTCCCCTGCCTGCTCTCTGGAGAGAGACACGAAACCACGCTGCCGTTCTGGACTGAGCACTGGGTAAATAAGCAAAGGCAGAATTCATCCCAGCCAAGCAGAAACAGCACTGGAGCTGCTTTTTGCAAGAGACTAATTAAAATCTCTTTTTCTTGTATTTAACTTTCAGGCTCTAGAGAGTGTTGCAGTAAACAGGACACTGTTTCATTAATAGATGGAGAGTGCTAGATGACTACAGTACTAGAATTAATAGCTTGACAGCATTTCCTTTTTTCCTCTTCTCTCCTCCTACAGCAATTTGGACTGATACCCAAATAAACAATAACAAATAGATTTTTGGAGGAGCTGGTTGGGAGAAATAACAAAAGTCAAGGGGCACTCGTTATGCAACTCTGTTCTGCTCATATTTGACTCATCCAGAAAACCCTGTTCCACTCCTCGGCTTCATTTTTGTTTCTTTTTATTTTTGTGTTTTCTTCAACCCCTGTTGGAGGAGGTGTCATTATATTTGCTGCCTTGTTTTTGGTCCCTCAGAAGCTGCTTGGACCCTTCTGTCTGCAGTTGGCTGTAGACATGCAGCGCTGAAAGAGTGTAGGCAGAACTGTATTGTGGAGAAACAGTCTACAAGAGCCTATAAACCAGCTTGTATTGGGCAATAAAATGGCTCAGCATGTTGGCTTAAGTTCCAACAGCATGAGACTAATACCTGGGTGTATTTTTTTAAGAAGTGAGTGATTCTGGGTAGTTTATAACTGTTATGTTCCAGTTCTTGTAGCGGTGGTCCCCTGCCAGAAGGGGGGCAGCTGGGAGGCTGCTCTGTGCCCTGGGGATGCAGGATGTGAACAAGGAGTGCACTTTGTACCTTGTGATCCTCTCTGCAGCATCTTGCCAGGGAATATCTTCAGGCGTTCCTTTCCCTCTGCTCTCCAAAGACTCTGCTTTGTGTCCTGCATGTACAGAAAGCCGTCCCAGCAATTCCTTTTGAAGTTTTGCCTGAAACGCTTGGGTTTTTCTCCCTACCCAAACGGAGGCTAGAGGTGAGGAGACTTTCCTGACAATTCCTCTTCTGATATAGTCTAAATTCCTGCTGTTCAGCCTCTACCAGCCACTTCTGCTCTGGATGTGTCACTGCAGCGGAGCAGAGGCGCCCCGGCTGTGCTCTCCCTTGGATCCAGAATTGCACAATAGAATCCTGCGACTGCCAGCACCGACGCTGCTGCATCCAGACACGCTGCACAGTGTAGTTGCTTGGATACATCCTTTCCTTGTTTTTCTCACAAAGTGCTATAGTGGTTGTATAGGTACAATTTGCAACCTGTAATTGTACCATTGAGCACAGATTCAGGTTAAGCAATGTTAAGAATTTGAAATATTAATGACTTCCTCTCCATATTGCTTTTTAGAGGTTGAGTATCGTGGGATTTGAAATGATTGAGTGTTCCTCCGCTCCCTTTTCAGAGCCTTTATTTCACCTTCTTATGTGTTGAATAACTTCCCACTTTGAGAATTTTTTTTCATCCAGAAAATTATCCTTTAATTACGGATGCAATAGACCAAGGGCCCTAAGGCAGCCTGGCTGCTGGTTCTTATAGTTCAGGGAGGTCATGAAGATTTCTCTTCTGTGCTGCTCCTAATTCAGCCTCTGTGCCGTACGTTCGTTACATCAAGGGGGGATTTGACGGGAGCTTGCAGGGATTGGATCTCAGAGGAGCTGAGTGGGTGAGAGTCTCTTCTACGTTCTGGCAGGGAGAAAGATGCTTGTGTGTTACAGCCAGCCCCTTGGCTTTAAGAACGTAGTACCCAGCTGGTGTGGGGTGAAGATGCAACTTAAGTGTCTCTCATATGTGGCTGCCTGTGCTTTCCTCTGTGTAGTTTAAGACAAGCTGTCAAAATGAAAAGCCTGTGCCTGGTTATGCTGCTGCTGAACAGCGATTAGACTTTTTACAAGAGTGATGTGCTGGCACAGCTTCATTCTCTGGACACAGCTGTGATATAAATAGGAGTGATATCCAGATAGCTCTATTCTTGTTCCATTATGGGAATAATATATTTCATATATGATGCAGGTGAATCTGCATTGCTTTAGTGACCCTGCTATACGTTCTGGGAAAAGTCAAAGGTCTGGAGCTGTAACTTGAACTGTGCCTGCACAGAGCCCTACAATAACTCCCTGGTTTTTAATGGAAATAACTGTAGTGGGGATAAAAATGAGGCTGCTGTGAGTGTTCACCGAGGTAAACTAGATGCTAACAGGAAGATGGCTGATTGCAAGACAAAGACCCTTCCCTTCACAGTGTGCCTCCCTTCCTTCCACCCTCCTCCTCCTAAAATAGCCCTTCAGCATGAGGAGTGGAAACCAAATATTTCCCTTTTTTAAAAACACATGTAATACTCGTTCATTTCAATGGGAAACTGATTTACTGACTTAAACCAGAAGCTGGTGCTGTGCCTCTGCTACGTCTGCTCTATGTCCTTATTCCTTCTAATGTGTAATATTATTGCTCACCAATTATAAAAGATTATGAGCTGCAGTTCCGGGTCTCCAACTTCTCTGCGTATGGCTCTTTAGTAGCCAGTTTGCTTTTCAGGAGCTTTCAACCTTGTTTAATTCTAGCTGTATTTTTTTATTATTATTATTTTTTAATGCAGCAGTTCAGGAGACTCTTTTTCCCAGCTGGAAACGGGCCCAACTTCTAAGGTGAAGATGTCAGCCCTCTGGGTGAGGAGGTGCACATGGCTGTGCTGCTTCTGAGAGCTCTTGGAGGCATTGTAAGGTTGAGCAAGGGCTGTGTTTGTGTGGACAGGCAGTGACTGGAAGAGGGTCTGAGGTGGGAATGTCCATCCTTCATAATTGCACAGGGACAATTCCATGCATGTAAATGTGTCACCCTGCACGAATGGATAATGAAGGGCTGCTCATTGCGGTAACCTCTGGAGCTGGGATTTCATTTTAATCACAGATTGTTGGTTGTGTAGAAGCCCTGCCCTGAGATTTACCAGCATACACATACGTAGCTTTGACTCGGTGTTAGTCAAACTATACCCTTGACATCAGTAACAGCTCCCAGTATGAAAACTGGAGTTATTGTGCCTGTGCTTATACAGCAAGTGAGTTTTCTCACGCTTGTCCCATAACCATAAGCATTTGTTATTGTTGTGGGGAAACAATTTTTTCTAGGCTTTAAGATTTCCAGTGGACAACTTCATTAACTTTGCCTGAAAGGAGTCGAAGCAGGTATCTTCAGGGTTCTGGGAGGCATTAAATCTAGCAAAACATCATAATTATGTTAAATATCTGCCTTTTCTCTCATACTTGCACAGCATTGAAAGGCTTTCTAAAAGTTAGAGGGAGGGTCTGCTCAGGGAGATAATAGATTTTGATTCCTAGTGTCTGTAAAAGTCTAGAGATGGTGACAACTGATACACAATTTTAGAGAGAAGTTATGTATAATACTCCTTCTGTGTAGGGGTATTTAATGTGACTATGTATCTGCAATGTTTGTGTTCTTTTTTTTTTTTCCCCTTGGGTGTGTCTCTGTGATTAAGGCAAAAGCTGTTGTACTCCCCATCAGGCAAGCTTATTTCACTGCCGAATTTCAATTGACAGTAATCTCCTCTTTAATCTGTTGTTGTGGTGTAGTGTAGCAGGCTTTGGCACACTGTATTTCTCATCCTGACTCTTGTTGCACCAGTTGGAGGCTTCTAATTTTTGTCTTCAAGTGCTTGAGTTTTATTTCTGCAGTTTTTAGTGAGGCCTAATCTAAACAAGGTTTGCATAAATCTCTTGGCTCCAGCGGGAAGATGAAAGCTTTGATAAGGAACTTGTTTTTTTCACTCTCTAGAGCAGGAGCGCAATGTCTTTGACCTAAATATACCAATTACTGACACAGCAAAGTGATACAGAAAACAATCCGGAAGGAATGCCAACCTCTGAATGAAAACTTGGCTGCAGAAAGCTATTGGTTATGTGGAACCTCAAACACAGAAGAAATGTGAGGAGGAAAACAGTGTTCATTCAAAACATTTCATGCAAATAGTGATGGGTGAAGGAGAAAAGGGCTGGAAAAAGCTGCTTGTTTACCCCTTGTCCCTACAGCTTTGGAGAGGTAAAAGCACTATGCAAAACACAGCGCCGTTCTCCCCCTTCCCCTTTCTGGCCTAGTTTGCTCAGTTTAGCTTTTTGAAGAACTTTTATGTCAAACTTAAAGGCTTCCTGGTAGCAGCTTCTATTTTTAAAACAAGTTTGATGGCAAATGTAAGTATTTCAAAAGGTGGCTATGAGTTAGCTCTCTAGAACATGGTAGGTGACTTTATTAATTAGTTTCATAATTTTTAATAAAGGTTAAGTTTAACCATCTCCAGAGACCGAGGGATTCTGAAGTGAACTGGTTTTCAGTTCAGCTTTGAGACCTATCCTCCGTACGTCCGGACTTGCACATCGCTACTGAGGAGATGGTTTCCATAATATATCAAATAAATCGTTTTACACAAACTGCTGCAGATTTTTGGTTGTCTTTGTTCTCCACATTGCAGCTGTGGAACTTGCAAACTCTGGCTGCACAATTTTTTTTGTGGTAAAATCGCTCTTTTTAGGACCAAGCTGCTGCTAGAAACAGCCAGGCTGGAAATGGTACCTGTTAGAGTTCAGCATTCCCCTTCCAGCCCCGGAAACTCTTGTTGGTGAATTTGTGTGTAGTCTTGGACTTCCTGCAAGAAAAAAGGGAACCTTTCATCAACCCAGGTTTTCGAGTCAGCCTTTGTTTCTTTTTACCAGCCAGAGTGTTGTTGCTGGCACTTGGGCTTTACTGCAAATGCAGGATGTGTGGGCTTTTTGCTAACACAGTTTATTTAAGAGATTGATATAACTGAGACTACTATATGAAAGTCTCTCTGCTCCAGAAATGTGTAATAGATATTTGGCAATCTGACTCATGCATTTGTCTTTGTTCCAGCAGATGATTTGAGATTATTGATAGGACCAGCCTGCTGTTAAATAGGCATCTGTCAAATTCTTCATCTTGGAAGGTGCTGAACTTCAGTTTTAGGTGATGTCCATGGATCCTGGTGCCTTGGACTTCAAGGGTCTCTATTCAATTGCTTCGTTGAGCACCTAATGCCAGTCCTGTGCAGATGTCAGATACCCCAGGGCATCTCTAATGCCACTGTGTGTCCGTGTCAAGAGTTGAGTTGAGCCCTAAGGAACCTGGACGTGCAGTGGATGCTCTTATCTCCAGGTGACTTGTGTTGCGTTAGAGTGAAGGCTGTGGGTGCAGTAATGGCACCCTCTCTGCAATGCTCCACCAGGATGGGTTATCCCTGTGTTGGGTAATAGCTCAGGGAGGGTGGTTTTTGTACTGACTTGCTTAATACTTGCTGACACACAAGGAGAGCTCCTGTGTGAAGGAACTTGCCACGCACGGTACAGCTGTAGCCGAAGAAAGATCCACTGGGAAATTGGTGGATGCTATGAAAGGAGTATTTGCATGGTTTAACAGCTGGATTGATGCCTGGATGAACAGCCTCTGATTTGACCAAAGCAGTTGCCTTCTTCCCAGCAAAGGTCACATTTGGCTCAGTGGCTCTTAGTGTGTTTGAACAACTGGATGGGATGTAGCCAAGGGAGGGTGGGCAGAGAACTAGAAGACTACTCCTTTAATTACAAGCTATTTCTTTGTGGTATCTCCTTTGAGACTGGCTCCAGAGTTGTTCACAGGATGGTGGCTTGACAAAGTTAAGTGAAAGCCTCTCTGATGGCAGGGCTACATCTGAATCTTGCTGTGGGTTTTGGGGGGATTTATATTAACTGAGTGTCCATTATATAGTTAAGCTGCCAAGTTGCACTTCACTAGGAGAGGTGAAAAGGCTTCAAGTTCTTTGTCTCACGTAGCTTTGCATTCTGACTCTTACATAAGACCTCTCTGCCCCTGTGAATAAGGGTCTTTTTTGAAAAAAAGAACAATACTGACTTTGAAAATTAACAGCTTCAAGAAATGAGCATGGTTTCACATCTGCCTCCTGGTTTTGCCTTCCTATGAGGAATTTGGGATCGCTCACTGCTGGTGTTTGTTGCTTTGCAGAGGATTCCTGTAAAAGGGGAAAGCTACCAAATAATGAAATTGACCATCCAAAGAACAACACCTTGCCAAGATTTAGAAAATGGAGAGAAAGGGAGAGAGAAGCTCTGTAATGTCTGAAGTGTGTACAACACAGCTTTGAGTAAATTGTTGAGACTCTTGATAGTTGGGGCTTTGGCCACTCTCATTCCTGATAAAAACACTTCCCAGGCATTGCCTCTGCAGTCAGGTACTTTGGCATAAAATTGTATGTAGCAAGCAGTTATTAAATCAAAATCTCTTTTAATGTTTGAAAGATGTATTTTTAGGGTGTAGTCTCTGTGAAATATTCCTTGGTTAATAGAAATATAGTGAATGTTAGACGCATGACTTAAGCTAATAATCGTATCTGTTCAGTAAAAGAACTTGCTGTGTTGTTCCTAATGTTAAATACAGGCAGACAGCTCCAGTCCCTGTACGTAAGAATGCAGATTGAATCTTGTTTATCATTACATCAGTCTGCAAAAAGGAGATTTATAAGAGCAGAATTGTTTGTGTGACACGGAGTGACTCCCATTGTATAGAACAGAATAACACTCAAAAATTTCTCTCCTCTCCCTTGCCCTTTTGATGACAGATAGTTGGCAGCAGATCAAAGCACAAACAGGATTAATGTTTTGCATATTCTGTCCTACATGGCCTGAAAGGAGCGGAGATGGAATTTTTCATCTTTCACTTTAAACTGCATTTAATATCGTGGCCTAGTTTAGAGCTATGCGACTCATTCCTTCCATTTCCCCCGAGGCCTCTGTTTCTGGTCAAGGAAAGCAGGGCATGACTCTCTCTGGAGCTCATCAGCGCTGCTCATCAGCTTCCTCCTCCTCGTAGGCTGGTGGAAGAAGCTGGAGCAATCTCCAAGCAGTGATTCTGGAAGCTGTTGTCACCTATTGCTGTGGGTACAGCAGGGGAGCTCCAGGCCACAGGGAACCCAGGGCAGGGGTGAGATCCAAGGTTCTTCTACCGCAGCTTTAAAAGCTGAAGTGAGTCACTGCCATGGGTCTCATCTCCAGATGGCTGGTTTCAGTGTCCTAGGATGCTCTCCAAGCGTGTTCCTTCTCAAAGTGTAAACTGCCTTCTCAAAGATGTCCTCAGAAAGGAATGTTTAAGATTTTGGTCCACATTTTTGGTGGATAAATTGTTTCACTGGCAGCAGTACTTTCTCCTCTTTGGAAGAAAAAGAAAACAAACAACTTGAAGATGGCAAGAAAATTTGAAGGTGCTTGTTTAAGTAGTTCTGTCATATTGGAGTCATTTCCTTCACTGAAGCTTGCACTTGACCATGACTTGGGCACCTCTTCTCTGTCCTGCCCTCCCCTCTAGTGGGGTGACTTGTCATTGCAGCTTAGTTTGGGCTGAAAAGTTACTCGGGAGGTTTTTGGGGATGTTTTGCAGTTGCAGAGTTACGTAGTGACCAGAACACGGTGCAGAGAACTGTAGGATGCGTACGGGATACACGGGATGGTAGCACGGACTTTGTGGAAGAGGAGACATAGTAGTGGTGGGAGATGTGAAATACGGGAGCGTTGGCTGTAGCTCCTTTGATACTGAGTGTCCTCTGTCCATGAGAAGGTATGGATGCATTTGCAAAGGAGAAAGTTGATGGGGTGAAGGTGATTCAGATACCTGAATCTGACCACTCTGTAAATACCAAGCCAAAACACGAGATCCAGGGAAGGAGTAGGTGCAGGCTGGTCAGAGTTGCTCATGGGACAAGGAGGAGGTTAGCAAAGGCTGGGTTTTTTTTTCCCAGAGAGTATCCCAGGTACTGGCGACGGATCTCTTGTCTACAGTTCTGTTCCTGTAGACAGTCAGCTATATTCTGGATAGATGGTGCTTCTCACACAAATCTGCTACATTTATGTCTAATATTAAAGAGATCTTGTACGAGCCTCGGCAGAGACAGATGGTAATTGATTGGGCCATGTCTAGCCTCCTCCACACTGAGCTCTCGAGGGCTGAATTTTGAGTGGAGCTACGATAATGATCTGCGTATTTCAGGATCTTCTCCTGTCATTTGTAGGACTTTGGGTGTACCAGGCTTGCCAGTTGCTGTGACGAGTATTTTTTTGGCATGTGGAAACGGCCATTCATTATAATTCTAAAAATGTATGCATAGCTTGGGTTCCTGAACAGCGCGGTAGAGATTTCAAGTGCTCTTTCAGTTGTTTTACCTTGATGTGGGTTTGAGGAACTTGTTCTCTGGCCAAATGTACGCTTTTGAGCCATTTTCGCCTGTAATGAAACCTCTTCCCCTCCTCTCTGACCTCTTCCTCTTCCCCCCCAAGTCAACTTTTTTGTCAACCCACAGAGCTTGTGCTCTGGTGGGATCTGAGAAGTTCCAGCGATAACAAACACAACCGCAACAGCTAATGGTGTTTTCAACGGGACTTGAGATAAATAATAAATTTGTTCTGAGGAATCTAACTGCACAGCTGTTGCTGGCTTCTAGGTCCTTGTCTTACTGATCTTGCTTAGGACATTTAACAGACCAAGTCCTTAAGGTGAAGCAGCACCTTGGAGGAAAGGCGTGGAGTTCCTGTATCTTATGCTTGAGATTGTCATCCCCATCCTCATGCTGTGAGGCCGTTACATCAGGGTGTGCAACCCAAAGTAGCGGGATGGGGTTGGGGATTGGGCAAAGTCAGTGATGGTACCTGTAGTGCTAGTGTCTTTCTCAGTTTAATGGGGATCTGTTGCAGATGGTACTTGAGGGACTGACCCTTCAGGGATCTGAACCTCATCCTGCAGATCTTGTGTGTGTGTTATGTTTGTGTTTCCTTTTTAACTTCTGCTGCAAGAACTTCTAGTATGTGGTTCCGTTGACTACAACCCATTGAGCTGTGTAAATTCTTACAAGATTTGTCCGTTGCACTTTGCAACTGGTAGTGTAAAGGACATGCCACATCTCTCTGTTCTGAGATCAGGCAGATCTCTAGAAGCTAATGCAGGGTCTGCTCAGAATAACCCAGAGGGACCTGTGGTCTCCAACGCAGGGGCAATAGGCAGTTGTCTGCACTGGCAGAGCCCGAGGTGAGTTTATCTCTGCATGTTACACCATCCCTGTTTGCCATAACTGGTGTGTGGCACTGAGGAGGTGGCCCATGTGGCTTCTGTGGTGACACTGGCTGCCTGGCTAAGAGAAGTACTGTGTGACCTCAGGGATCAGAGCTGCCTTTTCCACCACAGTATTTTCCACTCCAACCTACTGGGAATTGCCTGCACTTTTCACTACTGGGGTGAGAAATGAATACGCACCCTCCTGGGGTGTATATTAGGATTACAGATTTAGGGGAAGGTGAGCAAGGCAAGGAGGTCTCAGTATTTAGGACTGAAGTAGACTTTCTTTACTTGCCCTAGAAACGAGATACTTAACTGCTTTCATGTAGGCAAGGTAGTTCAGCACTAGCCAGCTGCTTGGGAGTACTTGATGCCTTTTACTTTTGCAAATGTAAAAAATGCTGGTGTTACTACCTGTCAAACCAACATGCAGTGTGAGCAGCATGGTCCATTGGGAAGCTTCTGCCCCTGAGGTGTTAAGCAAGAGAGCTGAAATGTGTGGAGACTTTGGCTGCACGGGGAGCATGGGTGGCCAGGACAGCTGTCCTGTCTCTGGAGCTGTGGACAGCAAACAGTCTGGCTCAGATAGGTCCCGAGCCAGTGGGGCTATTGCAAAAACATGAATAATGGGAAGTGACTCTGTACGATCGGATTCTTCTTTAAGCAAGGCCAGTCTTGGGTCTGTATCCCAGAGAGAATCCTGGAGTGTCCTGCCAGCCAGGGAACGCAGCTGACACTTCATCTCGGGAACAAGAACTTGGCTCCCTGGCCTGGAAGGACTCTGTGGCCTCTCATGTGATGGCTGCTCTTCATCTGTGTGTTTGTACCCTTCTGAATGATGCTACGGCTTGTTTTCGATTGACTCTGGAATTCATTGGTGTTTTCATTTCAAAGGGGTCAGGAACGCCGGCTTCCTTATCGAGTTGCTGAGCTAATGCTAAGGTATGATGAGTAGAAGGTATTCCTGCCAGCTCTTGCTTGTTGTAGATGGTCTGCAGGTTTTAGCTTGAATTTGTGGTTGCAGGTGGCTCCAAGTGAACTACTTCATGGTGGTGGTCTAGTTCTGTTCTTAGAAATAGACCAGTAGCAAGCATGCATCTTCTAGTTATCCTTATGTCTCAGAGATTCAGATAATTTAAAACAGAGAGAGAGAAACAGAATATCCAGCAGGAGTATCTGCATTTCACTCTGCATTAAAAAGTGAACTGAATATGAGCTTTGTGTGCAATAAGCACGAAGAATGTAGTTCAAAAAATCCTCGGGAAAAAGCATCTGTTTATGTGGTTATCTTACGGAAGCAAACTTTCCACTCCTCCCCTTGTGCGAGCTTGATGCTTGTATGTGTTAGTTTTTGTAGGTTTTGTAAATGTGTCTATTCCAGAACCTCTCCCTCTCCTGTAGCTTCTCTTCCTCTCTTGCCCTGGGTGGCAGGTAGGTACATGCCCTCTTTGGTGGGGCTGAGCCAGAGACCTGGCGACATGCGGTTCCTCTTTCCCTTTTTTCCACTGACTCCCTTTGGAATTTACATTTATCTCATTCCCCAGCCTTCCCCTCGCCCGGGAAATCTCTTACACACCTTTTCTCAGTTTCCATCTGGGTGCTGTGGTATGTGAAACAGAAAGCAGCGTATGCATGATAGAACATCTTATGAATTGCTCTCCTGAAGCAAGCAGAAGAGGAAGAAAAGGATAGTTTCCCTTCTCAGAAAAGCTGTATGCTCTCCCCAGGACTAGTTCATGGGAGAATGTTATGGGAGCCTGTTGGAGAGGTGTTTTTGGGCAGGAGAGCACCTCAACTGCATGGGTATAAATCACCGCTGACTTCATCCTTGTGTGCAACACCATCACACTCTGCTAGTTTGGCTTCAGAGGTTCAGATCTTCTGCAGGTGTTTGCAAATCTGGACTTTCTTTATCCCTGCTTTCCTGCTTCAGAAGAATGGTAGAAGTGCATTGTTTTGTGTTTATAAAGTGACCCTGACACTGTTTCACTGACAGAACAGATCTTACACCCCATCTCCAGCCAGTGCCTGGCAATGCGTATGTCAATGTACTGTGAAGCAGAATTAATTGCTGAAATGTCTCTACAGAGGTACTGCTTTGGGCTTCAGTAGGTAGGCCTAGTAAAATTCCACAGCGCATTAGAGATTGTGCATATTAATTTTGCATCTAAAGCAGCATAGGATGTCAAATTTCCACTTTTGAGTCCATCTGCCCTCACCCAGCCCCATTTGGCAGGTTTATTGCTTGCTGGTTTTGTGTGTTCTTACACTTGACTGCTGACACTGAACTACGAGTTAATATGATCTACATAAATGTAATAAAAAACCCCTTCATTTTTTACCCAGAAGTAAACTGTGTGTTTGGCTCTTGGCCTGCCTTGTTTGGCAGGGGTCACTGGAAGTCCATGCGAAGGCACGCTAAATCCTGCCGTGGCAAAAATTCTTGTAATGTTGAGGTTTTAAGAGGGTTTTGAGAGAACGTGAAGTGACAGCTGAACAGAAAGTGGGTTCTTCTGTAGTGACAGCTACGTGCAGCAGCAGCGAGAACTTCCTTTGCCTTCTACAATCAAACCAGTGAAATGCAGGTCATTGGATTCTGCATATATTAAAGCATATTAACTTTTTTCTCCTTTCCTATGTATGCAGGAGGCAGACAGCGGGGAAGAAGAATGCCGGTCGCAGCCCAGAAGGTAAGATTGTCACTTGAGGCTTGCAAGAGTCCTCAAGGTTATCTTTTTGTGTGAAACATTCCATAGGGGGTTTGTTGTTGTTCTGGCACGTTCTGCAAATATGCATCATTTTCTGCCTGTTGTTAATGTTGCACAACCATCTTAATGTGTACCTTACTGAAAAATACCTTTACCTATGGCCTAATTGATAGGTAAAGGGGCTACTGCAGCAAGAAACAGGAAAAGTCAGATCACGCTGAAAAATATTTAGGGGGAACAGTTCACATGGAGACTTTGCTTGTATCTTAGGAACAAACCCTGGTTGTGTTGTTCCTTAGCTCCCTCCACTTTCTTATGTTGTTTCTCAGGATTTGGTCCATCATCAGAATATTCAGAGGGGAATAACCGTCCTAACCAACTCTTGGTCTCTGGTTTAAAAGTTTCTATTGCCATCAAGAGCTGAATTGGATTATTCTAGTTACCAGGAATATCACAGGAGAGACTCCCAACAGTGATAGTCACCCTCTAACTGTGTTTCTTCACTTTCTGGTTATGCCCTTGTGTACATCTTTGGGATTTGTGAAAAGTTCTATTTTTAGAACATGAAGTACAGGGTGATCCTGTGCCATAAGGGCACCTGTTGCTTAAAATAACACGTTCAGTGGATGGGTAGATATTTGCTACTGGTGCAGGTAGTCAAATATCTACTGCAAAGCTGGGAGAACACTGAGAATTTACTGGGGTTTTATTTTTTTTTAATTGGGATTGTTTTGCATGGAGATGTTCACTTTTGTAAATGCCAGTTTCCATTGTTTTTTTGATAAATGGTAATCTCTAAAAACCAAACAAACATTGAAACTTGGCTGATTAAACAGTGACAAGTATTAATAGCTTTTTCATAATGTAGTCATAATCTTAAGGGTAGATTTCTTGGAGTCTTGTAAGATTTATATCCTGTCCTCTAGGGCATCAAAAGAATTATTTCAGCTAAACTTAATAAAAGCAAAAGCTGTATATACTTGGTAACTTCTCCAGCAGCAGGAGCACTTTCTTGGCTTATACTGTTGCAGTTAAATTCTATGAAAGGCGTAAGATTCCCTCCAGAGGGAGTAAAGGGGAAGTGAAGGTGAAATAGTTCTCGCTTTATGAGCTCTTTGGCTGTTACAGTTCTTTGCTTAATGTTGTTTGTAGGAGTAGGTAACAAGGGAAGCTGTAATTTCTAGCATTTAAAAGACTTGAACAAGATTTGGATTTTGGTTTGGGGACCAACTTGGATGAATCTGCAGAAGAAAAGGCTGTCATGGTTGTGCATTCCCATGATTTCAGTGTAATCCTGTGATTGTGTGGCCTGGAGAAGGTGACTGGTCTGTTTCCTTCAGTCTGCTACCTCTAAGTGATGATTTAAGAATTGCTGTTTCTTCATTTTACAACTTTCATGACTGAGAGGGAAGCTGGAAAGCAGAATTCCCAAAGGCTCAAACTGAACTCAGCTAAACTCTGATTTTTAATTTCACTCAGCCTTCCAGCAGTCACAAGATCAACTTATGACTTGATCTTAGTATACATAATGTATTGGAGGGGGTGGGAGGTATTTAATTGTTGTGGGCACTTAGCAACAATTGTAGGTTAGGTTTCAAACAAGGTTTTTTTTAATATATTTTAAATAACTTCCTGGGGTAGGAAATGACAACCTGCTGTTGATGTGGTGATCTGAACTCTATGACTCCTGTTGCCGGGGTCAGAGAGCTAACTGAAACCAAGATCCTTCTTAGGGAAAACAAGGGGGTGGGTATTAAATGTGTTTGATTGCAGTAGGATAAAAATAATAGTGAAATGTGGATAAGTTGTCAGCCTGGAGTCCTGCTGTGGAGGAGCAACAGATGTCTATAAACAGCTTTTGAGTATATCTAACTCCCAGTCTTCAAGGCAACAAACCAAGTAGTAGCTGTTAAAAATGCAGACAGTAAAAGGGCAATGGATGGAGTTTGGCTTTAAAAGCAAAGGTGTCACCAAGGTAGGGCTCTGCAGCAGCCTGACATTCCTGACTGCCTGTCTGGACAAGGCCAGGCTGGTGAAGTTCTCCTGAGGCATAATTCAGGTGACCTGGCTGTAGCTACAGTCAGTGTTTGGGGTGGGATTTTTGCTATTGGTAAAATTCTTTTGACGAGGAGTCCTTTTGTCTCCTGCAGTCATGTAAAATTTGTTTACACACTACCTCAGGGTAGCGTGGGTAGCATCAAGCGTGCCCAAACTCATCAACTGGACATTGAATGCAAGAGCATTACTGCGGCCAAAAGTGTGTTTGGGTTAATAAAATAAATTTTCAATATTTATAAAATAGGATGTTAATGCATAAAGATGTTATAGTGCTTGCAAGGGAATTAGCTTAAGACCTAAACATAAGCACATAGACATGTCTGGGGTCAGAAGAGTGATCAGTCTTGAAGATCATTAAGTAGAGCCTTCACTTCCATTGTCCTGAGCGCTCATGTCTCTGCACAGTCGACAGATTGAGATCTCAAATGAGACAAATGTTCTACTCAGATCCATCTCAACAGCATTGCTAGTCCTGTGGCGAGTAATTTCTAGATAGATTCTTGGTTTAGGTTTCTGCTGTTTATCCTTTCTCACTGACGAGACCCGGGTTATATATTGAGGTGAAGGGGAACACGCGGAAAAGACTGGCAGTATGAGAGCAGGGGTGGCTGCTGCCTGTTCAGCAGGGGCTGTGAAGAGCAGCCAGTCTAAAATGTCCTCCAAAGAGGCAGAGAAATTAGTTTCAAACAGGAGCTTAAACTTAGTGGTAGGTACATCAAGATCATCATATCTAAAC
Organism: Gallinago jamesoni; assembly: GCA_025769975.1. Lineage (NCBI taxonomy): Eukaryota > Metazoa > Chordata > Aves > Charadriiformes > Scolopacidae > Gallinago > Gallinago jamesoni. The sequence continues at coordinate 7,991,102 of JAOQGH010000006.1, forward strand.
CCAGTAATCTACCTGGGGGCTGACCTGTTTGTGCCTTTTAAGATTGAACACCAGAAAGGACTGTGGCTGGATGGTCTCAAGTCTCGCAGACGAGGGAGAAGAAGCGCGTGAAAGTGTTGTTTAAACTTAAACCTGCTCTGCAGAGCAGTCAGATGGGAAGACAAGTCTGCACTTGCCTCTTCGTTGGGGTTTGCCTGCGTGAAGAGGGAGCACCAGCACAAGCTCAGTCAATCCTCTCCCCTGCCATTGCCCGTCCTTGGCTTCTGCTCTCCCAGAAGGGCTGGTCCTTCCTAGAACACTTCACGCTCCTACACTAATGCTCTTAAGACCGTTTCAGCCAGCACCATCATGGAACGGGGAGTTTTCTGCTTTGTGAATTAGAGGAATTCACTTAAAAGCTTTTCTCCAAAATAAGGAAAGAGCAATTAGATGTGCAGAAAGAGAGTTCATGGTTGCTCTGCAATTACCCTTGGAAGGTGCTTTAAGCAGTATTTTTTGGCAAACTCTTTTGTGCTGATGCAAAGAGGAATGGTTTGTTTTCCTACTCGAGGAAAGTGCATTTTTATAAAGACTTATATCCATTACTAAAAACCACAGCAAATTAATACTGCAAATACCTGAAGCTGAGCAAATAGGTGAAAACCAGCTTGGCTTCAGGAATATTTTTTGCTCCCACCCAACGCTTCCTCTGGGGGAAGCCCAGGAGGGTCTCTGTGTCCTGCTGCAGCTCTGACCATTCTTGCAGTTTATGGATGAGACCCCCAAACCCCTGACACGGGGTCCATGTTCTTGCTCTGGAGTCCCTGACCAAGCCGGTCCTGGTCACCTGTCTAACTCTTGGCTAATGGGACTAAGAGCACTGCACAAGCTGAACAATCTATTTGTTACATTTATTACCTTCATAACTACTTTCTAGATGTTTTTATTAGCCTATCTGGAGGCTGTACAGCTCGCTGGCTTTGTACATTTCTCCTCCTGTCCCCAGATGAGCTGCTGCCACGCTGAATACACTCCGAGTGGGCATCTGCATCACCAACCTCTTTGCGTCCTCCTGATGTTAAAATTTACCTAAAATGCATGTGTATTGAGCTTTGAGTTGTGTTTACACCAACTGATCTATTGACGTTCAGGTTTTGTGTGCTCTGTGCCAAGGTTGCAAGGATTCAGCATCTTTGTTTTGCTGACAAAGGACATCTCCAGGGCTGGGGGCAGCAGCGATGCTGCAGTCTGTGCTGGGTTTGCTGTCAGGATCTGCTGGTTGCTTTTTTGGGGTATATATTTGAAATGGTGCCTCTGTTTCCACACTATCTGTGAATTTACCAGTTCTGTCTGCCTTGAAAGAGCTCTGGTTGCTGAAATGCAGCATTCGAGGCTGTATGGTGACTGCTGCCTATAAAATTGAGTAAGCTGCACTGCTCAGCGAGGCTGCTGGGGACTTCAGAGCAATTCTTTCATCTTTTATGGCCTGGCTCTTGGTCAGACTAAAGTCCGTTTGCTTAGGTAGAGCTGAGGAGCCTGCCATTCCCTGCAAGTGCCACAGAAAGTGATTAGGTCCTGCTCGAAATCTGGGGTTTGTCACCTAAAAATATATCCTCTCTTCAGGTGGGGGTGAGAGGGTGGTGTTAGAAAAGAAATAAATCAAAGGACCAAAACATCATTTTTTGCAGCCTAAGTGTGGTTACCTTCTGGTTTGTTTTTTTTAAGTCAAAATAGTTCCTTCCAGGAGTGAACTGGGAAGGAAAGCCAATCAGATTATTGCCATGATAGCAGCTGGATGTGCCAAGATGCCTCAAGGTTTCAAGCTGTGAGTAAATACCTTTGTTTGAGGAGCGGAAGGCCACAGTCTGAGGCAGGAGCTTATGGTCTGTAGCAGTATAAAAGTTGGTTCTCAAACAGTAAGTGGAATTGGTGCGTGTGTTTCCTTGTGGAGGGCAACAGCTCAATAAATTGTAAGCCAACTTGTTTGATTTTTAAACTGAGACCCATCGTAAGCTTCTCTCTGCCTGAGGGTTACGGCAGACGTTGTGCTGTTCCCCGGGAGAGAGGGGGGAGTGATTCTCTGGTACCGACTTGACTGCGTCACCTCCAGACCTCACCAAGATGTGCAAATCTTCAGCATCCTGTGTCTGTGGCGACTTTTGGAGATGTGTTATCATCACCATTTGGGGCTGCTGGGGCTCCTGATAACCTTACAGCATATCTTGTGTTAGAAGAGAGACTTGAAAAACCCGTGTGCTCTGAGTTCTAGCAACGAACCCTTCTTTGTGCTTCCTTTGGTCTCTGCTGCAGCTGCCAAACATTTATTTTGCTGGTACTTAAACAGTAGCTGGATCTTCTAATGGGCTTGCAAGACAATGGCACTCCAGATCTTGAGTAAGAGGGCACTGTGTGTGTGGTGTACAGGAAAGCTTGTGTTTATCCACACCAGAGATTACTAAGCTCCTGTAGTATGAACCTTATCTTTAGAACGTGTTTCCTGAATCCATCTTTCTGTCTTTCCTTTCAGTGACAGCTTAGCCCTCTCTGTTTCCTACAGCTGCTTGTGGAGAATGTCATACCGAGATAAAGAACGGTTCTGTTAATCTGCCAGCTCTGCTGACCACCAGAGAAAGTTCTGTGGGCCACACATCCCGATTCATTAAAGTGGGTCTGTGGTCTTCGTTTCTGAATACCAGGTGTTTTAGCACCAGACTGTGAGTAGTAAAACTTGGGTTTATTAGATTAGTAACAGGTATTTGCAGGGCTGGTTGACTGCAAGGTCTGTGTCTGTGGCTGCAACATGTTCAGTCCAGTCCGATTACATACCTGTGGATCACAATAATGTCTAAGATGACTTGAGGTGTGATCTTCAGGCTGAAGGAACAAGCAGACTAATATCGTCACATTACCAAATTACCAGATAAACACACGATGCCTTAGCAGAGAGCTCACTCACAATATGAATGCTTATGAAAAGTTTGTTAATGTGTCATCCTAAGTGTGTGAACAGAGGAGAATGAGGAACAAGGCCAAGACAAACTGGGAATGAAGGCGGGTCAGATCCTTCAGCTACTGAAAGGCTCTTCTGGGCACGGAGCAAGCCCATAAGAGCTGCCCTCGAGCACTCAGGCTCCTTCTGCGGAGGCTGGTGAAGGAGGGGCTGACCAGGAGGTGCCATAAGGATTCCATACGTACTTGTATCTCCTCCTGAACATGAACCAGGTGCTCTGCGCTAGAGGAATTGAAGTCAAGGAAAGAGTCCTGTTGTAAATAGAAAGGGAAACTCCAAAATAGCTGTTCTTGGTCCCTTTCCTGGTAGGGCACCTTGGCAAAGCTTCAAAGTTAAACATGAATCCTCAAGAGTTTTCAGCTCTGTGTGGATTTCAGGCACTGAAATGTATTTTGAGAATCTGGGCCAGGGTTTCTGGACTTGTTGCCATTCAGCTCTTTGGTATCTCTGCATCAAAAACATTCCTGTATGAAATTAGAGGTGTGTTTTTGATAATTCAGAGGATTTAGATTTTTTTTTTTCCCCATGAAATAACATGTTACCTGTTCTATGACCTCAGATATGTCATTCAGGCATGTTTCTTCCTTGCTGGACTTAGAGCTCTGCTCTAACAGTTTGCAAAGGTCTGGATTAACTTTTTAGTAGCAATGTAAATGTTCAGACGGAGAGCAGTTCGCTGTGCAAATAGGATGCATTGGAGTTTTTGCATCCAAGGAACTAGTTTCTTCAAAGCTCCTCGTGGAAGACAGCTCTCTAGAAAGCAGGAGAAGGTGGCTGTGGGAGATGTTTCTACAAAGTTATGTGTCAGTGTGTTACCCCGTCCAACATTAGTGTTGCTTGTTGAGAGCAGTGACAGATGTTGCTGCTTGTGTCCCTCTTCCCACCCCTGTTGCCTGGTGGCACATCTCAGGTCCCTTCATTCCTCTTTGCATCTGCCTCTGTAAAACAGGTGTAATTGAGCATTGACCTCTTTGTGTCAGACCCTCTAAGATTTAATGATAAGTAAACTATACAATGATTGGGCGTGGGGTTTGTGAGGGAAGGGTTTAATGAAGTGATAATATTGCAAAATAGGTGTTGAATTCTCAACTGAGAAGCCTAATCATCGATCATGATGGGCAACTGACCAAACGGGCTTTAAAAGCAGGGTTTTGTTCTTTCTGTGATGCTTATCACCCTACCCCTGCGCCTGTCTGATTTCTTTGCTCAAGAACTGGAAACAGAAATACTCTTTGACAGCTTAAATAACCAAATTTAGAATGTGGCTTCCTGTTCTGACTGGTTCTTCAGGATTCAAGTATAGTTTTGCGTGCTTTCCCTGTTCCTGCCTCCCCCCTCTTTTTTTCTTTTTTCTTTTTTTTCTTTTCTTAAACTAGATATGGGCTCCTTTATAATTACTTTGTTAAATTTCCCTTACTGCGTGTAATAAAGCTGGTGTATGTAAGCTCTGCTGTGGTGGGTGGTATGCCTCTTACTCACTGGGAAAGCTTTGTTTCTTCCCTCTATCTGGTTCTGCCCTGCGTGCATTGGCTTGTTTGTGATCACTGCTACTGAAAAGGCTTCGTGCTTTCCCAATAAATGGGACTCCATAACGCAGTTGGCTTTGTCTCCCGTGCTAAAAATGGCCGGGAGAGTTTAGACAGATCAGCTTCTCCTTCCCAAGTGGGGAGTGCAGGAGGTGCTGCTCGCCAGGGATCGATCTCTACCTGTTTACAGGTTTTCTGGACTAATTAACAGATAAGTCATCTGTTCTGACTCTTAATCCACTCGGGCTCATCCGTCGACTCTGTTCATTGATGGAAGCCGCACGGTAGCATGAATGAACTGAACCTCCCACCCCCAGAAAAGCGGGGGCATCGGACCCTTTGACGCCGGAACGGCTGGAGCGTGGCACCGTATTCTTCAAAGCTGCCTCTTCGGGCCCTTTTTTCCCCATCAGAGGCGGTGCTGAGGGACCTGCCTTTTGGGGAAAGGCTGAGTGTAGCTGCTGGTGAGAAAAACAAAGCGCTCGGCCCCACCTCGGCACACGGAAATGAACCTGCTGCCTCTGCTCTCTGCGGCGGTGCCTGTGCGAGAATCCGGAGCCGGGCTGTGGGGCACCGACGTGTTGTTTTCAAAAATTCTGTTTAACTTTTCATAAACGACTCCGGAAACAGCTGCCCAGCGGTGAAGAAGAAACTTTCCATGTGTGCAGCGGAGGTGGCTGAGCCGGCACTGCCGCGGCTCCTCGCTGCGTGGGGAGAGGATGTGATGGTGGTGGGGAGGGGGAGGTTGGTTTGCCTAACGCAGCAGCTTCACAAGGTTTTTGTTCAAAAAAACCTTGTTTTTCCCCTGAAAAACATGGGTCCAGCCATTGCCTTATCTGTTACACTGATGCTAATAGATTGAGGCCGAAATTCCTTCTCCTGACAACATCCCTCTCTTCCTTTTGCCCTGAAGATGACTAACGTTACAGCTGTAGAACCTTACACAGGTTTACCTTGCTGTGTTGGAGGAAGAGAAGGACATTCCTTGCTCGCACAGAGAGCACCTGGGCTTCGGTCCAAATAGACTTAAAATAATACCCGACCCTTCAAACCCACTGGAATGAGTTTCTAGAGAGACGATGGCAATATATTTTTCTTCATTAGGGCTCTTCAAAAGGAGAGCACTGAGAGGACCGGAGAAAGTCTTGCTGGCAGACATATTCTGAAATGAAAAAAGGTCACTGGGCTCCAGTGTAGGCTAAGAATTGTACAAGCCTAATAAGACAATTTGTGCTCCGGATTTAATCATCTTGGCATGTGAGCAGACACCCAGCAAACCCCTGTGGGATAGGAGTGGGTGGAATACGGTGATACCCACACCTTTGTGTGGTCTGGCAAGAAGCAGCAATTCAGCCTTAAGCTGTTGATCTTGGATTGGGAGCATTAACTTGATTAATGCCCTCTTTGCGTGTGGACTATGTGCACCGACAGGACTCGTGTCCAGCTGTAAGCGTGCTCTCTGCAAGTGTCAAACCCCTGCATGCTGATGCAAACCCCGACTGGAGTGTTACTGGGGACGAGGAGAATCCCATTTGCAAGCTGCTGGCCCCGTGCAGGACACAGAATTACTCCGTTATACCATTGCAAGATCAAAATGTGTTAAAAAAGCTCGAGAAAAGTAAGGCAGCTGAAGGTACAGGTGTCTGTGACTCTGTAGCTTTGAGACAGAGACACTGGGGAAGATGATGAATGTATGAATAAATGATGTATTTTCAGCCTTGTCTGCCAGACAGAACACTGTAAGTCAATACAAAAGATTTGTACGTGCGTGTTCTTCCTCCACCCCCTTGAACTCCTCTCCAGGGGCAGCTCTGGTGGGCATTCCTTCCCTTCCCTCCTCCTGGCCACACGTCCTCAGCACTCCTCATCATAGGGTTTTTCCACGCTGCTTCCAGAGCTTGTTCTAGCTGCCAGAATCACTGGCTTAGTTACCTTTGCAAAGGTTTTGGGATGTTTTTTGTGGTTTTTTTTACAGCATGTGTCTTGCAGGATGTATGTAGCTGCAGTTTATTAGTCTTTGCCGTGTTCAAAGGTTAGATGAAATCCCGTGGGTGCAGAGGCAGGGGTGTTTACTGCACCCGGAGGCATGACCCTGCTAATCCTGTGACCCGGGGAGCACGAAATGCCGACCAAAAAACTCGGACAGGCAGTGTCCTTTTCCCCCCACGGCAAAGGGTAATTCCGTGCACTGGGCTGGGAAGCACTGGAGACCCCAGACAGACTTATTTACATCTTGTCAGACCGTGATTAATGGCCGTGCTCACATGCTGTGTTGCAGCATGGTAGTGATTTAGACTGTTACCTGTCATCGCTGCAATTTTGTGCACTTTAAATTCTTTATGTATTTGTCCCAGCAGAGTGCACCTGCTTCCAGCGAGGAGCAGTTTCTTGGCTGTCTTGTGACCTGCTGCTTTCAACTCCCACCTTGTTGTGTGTCCCTCCTTTCTGCCTGCTCAGGGATCAGGTTATTGGCTGAATTCTTCTGCTCGTGTCCAAGCGTAGGGTGCAGCTTTGACGAAGAAATAGGGTTGTTCCTTAAGTCTGATTTTAAAAAGCAGAATATGAAAATAACACGTGCTATTACTCCCAATGGACAGTGGGAACCGAGACGCTGATCTCACTAACATGTAGCCTGAAGGCAGTGTCAGTCTCGGGCTGCCATTTCAGTCTTTATGGCAACAAAACCAGGTTCAAATACCTTTTATTAATGCAGATTTCAAGATACAAACTTACTTGAGGATTTCCTACTCTTGTTTTCTAAAGGTTCAAAAAGAAAAAAGCTGGGATATTTCTATCATCGTTTGTTCTCCAAGCATATGGAAATGCAGCACACGATTGTATTAATCCAGGACCAATTAATTTACAAATCTATTATCCATATGTTAGGAGCAGCTGCTTTAAGAGTATCACTTGTAGTTAATCACTGCACTTGTTTTTAGCAGTTTTTAAGGGCTTGCCTTTGTAATGTTAGTTGCATGTAAGAAATCTGACATCTGTCTGGACAGTAAGTGCATTTTGTCTTTTACAATGCTTGAATAAAGCCCATAAGTTACTAATTAGAACAGAAGTTCTGGGTTTGTTTTTCAGTCTATGAATGTGTGGTATGTGTTACTACCGAATATGAAGTTCTCGCCAGTCTCTTGACCTCTGAAAGGATTGAGTTACCCTCCGTGTCTCTAATGTCCTGATTTTTCCATTGCTTCTTGCAACTGACTTTATTTCTGCCTAACAAAAATGATTTTTTTTGGCGCTGCAGCAAGCTGGCACTGCATTTTCTTCACAGCTGTGACGAGCCATTCCCAGGGATATGCTCTTGGCTGGGTAAGATGACATTGCTTAAATTAATGCAACCAAACCATATTCTAGCAAACCTGCAGAATCACAAATTCCGCTGCTTTGTCCTTTTCTCCATCAGTCCCCGAAGTGGAGATGACCGAGACCTTTCAGACAAGTGTCTGCCTTCCTTCTGTCAAGTCTCAGACCTGAAGCATCTGCCATCATGCGTTATTTTTTAAACCTCTCTCTGCTTCTCCCAAAGTTTTAGCTAATAGTCACAAGGGCAGTTCTGCACTAACACCCCAGCAGTATTTTTTTTTGCTATTAAGCAGGTATTATTAAGAAGTCTCTATGTTTAAACTTCCATCTTCCAGTGCCAGCTCACTTCTGCCTTGTTACTGGGTCTGAGCACGTGCCACCCGCACCAGACGACTTAAGAATAGCATCTTATTTGTGTCCCTCCGTGCTGGGATGTCCTGCATTCCTATGGGAAATGGGAAACGGAGCTCTCTTCCCGGGTTTCTCGGTTGTTTTCCCACACTCCCAGTTAAACCGCTTGCTCTCGGTGGAAGGGCTGCAGAACCCAGATCTGGGTTGGGGGGGTTTGTGCCGTGGGGCTGCCGTGGGCGCAGGGTTGGATTGAGCAACCCGCTCCCTGACTCTCCCCCACTGGAAAACCGGATTAATTTTCCCTTGTGCTGTAACATCCGAATTCCAGCAGCCAGAGGGACAAGATTTTTGTTCTTAACGAACTTCCTTTCTTCCTTTTCTCTTGAGGGGCGAAGGAGCTAAAGATTAAATAGCATTGAAAGGCAGCTGCTTCTCTCTTCCTTTGGCAGAAAACGAATTGTCGAGACTCTGTGTATGAAAGTTATTGCCAAGAACTATTCCCCCCCCCCCCCATCTCCTGCAGGAGAGAAATTAAGGTCGTTTCCTAAGCACCCGCGTTGTCGCTGCCTGCCTTTTGCAAAAAAAAAAAAAAAATTAAAAAAAAAAAGTATCTTTTGATGTGCTGCTTCAAGCCTAGTTTCAAAGTTTGCAGCCTTCCTTGGGTTGGCCTAGATTTAGGGGGAAAAAAGGAAAGGGGGGGAAGGAATAGGTAGTTTCCCCCCTTTCCTCCCCGCATTGCTTTCTCTGTGGGGAGTGTTTCGGGTGTTTCTATATATTGTATATATATTGTGTGTATATGTGTGTATATATACACACACTATATATATATACGCTATATATATATATGATGTAGCCTCCTGGCCCCGCTCTTGGTG
>JAOQGH010000006.1:8000257-8028541 GCA_025769975.1 Gallinago jamesoni
GTGTGTATATATACACACACTATATATATATACGCTATATATATATATGATGTAGCCTCCTGGCCCCGCTCTTGGTGCCCCGCGCCGCCACGTGCGGGTAGGGGGCGGAGCCTCCGCACGCCCCGCCCCCTCCCGTCAGGCCCCGCCCCTCCCGTCAGGCCCCGCCTCTCCCCGCCGGGGCCGCTCCTGCGCACTTGTGCGGGCGGGGGGCGGCGGGAGTCCCCATGCCGCGGGGCAGAGCGGCCGCCTCCGCGGGCAGCCGCGATGATCCCCTACTTCTCCGACAACGCCGTGATCTCTCAGGGCACCATCGCCCAACTGTGAGTACCGGGAGAAGAACCGGGCAACCTCCGCGGGTGCCGCTCCGCTCGCTGCATCCCCCCCCCACGGGGTCCCCCCCCAGTTCCCACGGGTCCCCCCCTTCCCACCGGTACCGGGCGGCCGTCGGGGATACGCTTTCCCCCGCTCTCGGTAGTCGGTTCCGCCGTAGGTTGCCTTCTGGCAAACTTTCCGCTCCCACCGGGAGGCGGCCGGTGGGAGCGGGGCTGCGGGAGGCACCGGCGCCCCGGGACTGATTTCGCCTTTTATTTTTCCCTTCAAAAACTCCGGGTCCCGGCCAAAGCGCTTCCACGAGTGGAACGGCCGCGGGGAAAGTCGGGGCTGCGCGTCCGCTGGTCGGAACCGCCGCTTCTCCCCGTGCGGAGCCGCGGTGCGGGTGCGGGGCAGGGGAGGCACGGCCAGGCTGTGGCTCGGTAGCGCGGTGCGGGCTTCCTGCGACCATGTACCTTGGCCCTCTCTTGGGTTTCAAGCAGAGATTAACAACCCCCCCAGCCCCCATTTGATCTCTTCTTCTGGTTTATCGCAAGGCGGCGGGTGCGGGCTGCGGGTGCGGGCTTGGGTTTTTTTTTTTCTCCGGTCGGTGCGAGAGGAGCAGGGCTGAGCCCGTGGTGGCCGGGGACCCGCGGGGCTGAGACTCGACACTCGGGACCCGCAGGTCATGAGGGAGAGACATGAGCCCCTGCCAAATTTTTGAAGTCCTGGCAGTCTCAGGCAGCTGCGAAGACTGAGGGTCTCTCTGCCCCTTCCTAAGCCCCTTGAAAAAAATAAATCAGTCTCTCCAGCTGCACACACACACCCCCCCCTTTGAAATGCAGATACAAATAATCATTTAATTTGTAGATAATTAACAGTGACTGCCTGGGTAGTGGGTTTGGCTGGGAGGATTAAGGAGGGAAATGGCTGCTCTGGGGCGGTAGATAAGGCTTTTAGAGACTACTCAGTCGCCGGGCTCTAGTTATGCTTGATATTTCTTTAAAGACGCCAACGGCTGTTTTATCTCTTGGAAACATCAAGTAAGATGAAATGCTGGGTCCCACCTGGAACCGTGTTTTTGTCACAAGAAGCTCCTGCCAGAAATTGAGCTGCCTTGCACTTACTGGGTCTTGAGTGGACATTCCTGCTTATGCTTGGTATGGAAATAGGTCCCTGGACTCTGGGGCCTCTTCTTTTGAGCACTAGCAATCACTGCTGTAGTTGGCGATGGGTTTAGTTAAGTCTCTCTGAGCCTTTCATACTCTACCCAAAATGCTTGTAATTAGGCTTTTTTTTCTTTCTTTTTTTTTTCTGCTTGCAGTGTTGCCTGTAAACACCACGGCTTTCCCTGTGGTTGCTCATACCGTAGGTTTAACAGTGAGATACCTGACCTGCTCTGTGGAAGCAGGGAGGTGAATTGGATGTGCACTGGGCTTTGGGAAGTAGCAATAAGTCTGGAATTGTGGGGAAAAAATACAAACCAAAAACCAACAAAACAAACAAAAAAATCCCAACACCCCACCTCTCACACAAACCCCAAACCAAAACACCAAACCCCAACCGTCTATAGGCTGAAGCATTTCCTTACAGCTCAAGGTGATTTACTGAGCTATATTAGATATTTAACAATTTAAGTGCTTTTAAGATGTTTGTTTTACACGGTGCTCTCACTTAACCCACAGTTTGAAACTACAGAAAAGGATTAAAAAAAAAAAAGAGGAAATACTGCTTGTCTCCACTCCCTGGGTAGCCCTGCAGTCTTGTATCTAGTAGTAGTTTAAATTGCCACTTGGTTGGAAGAAACACCCTTTCCTTTTCTGGAGAGAGAGAGATAACTTGAGTTATCAGAGGAGCTTACGCCGTCCTGTGCCTCCTGGAAGGAGAGATTAATGAGCGTGAGAAGGACAGAGCTTCTGCCCCACGCGGGTGTTCGCCCAGGGCTGAGCGCTGGGTTAATTCTTTGATTAGCAGTCTCCATCAGGATGCTGCTGTGGCTTTCAGGCTGCCATAATGAAGGCCTGTTTTAAAGTTTATAGTCCTAATTAAAAGTTCATAAAGGCTGATTAATATTGGATGTCCTTATTTCATCAAAAAAAATCTACTTTTTGGCGTTTTTTTTTTTTGTTTTCTGTGCCAAAAATGTGTTCTCTGTGGAATAGGAAGGGCAGTAGTGACCCAAGCATTATCAGAAACTTCTGTTTCAGTGTATTCTTTAGTAGATGTATTTGGCTAATCAGCTCTGACTTTCAGGGATCAGCAGAAATTACTCTTGTGTTGACGCTTTTAGTCAGTAATGTAGTCAGCTGGTCTGGGTCTAATTCATTTCAGGTTCACAAGGATTCAAATCAGTGTCCGAGAGACTTGTGTTTATCAAAATGTTCAGAATTTAGAGCCGTAACTCGTTCCAGAAAGTCTTGCTACTCTTGTTGAACCTAGTGGGAATTCTGCTGATTTACTAGTTTATTTGTGTGTCGGATTCAAAATTGACTTTGGTCTACTAAAACTCTAAGGCAGCTGATGAAAAGAGAGAAAGGAAAAAAAGCAAAACTTCAGACAATTTGCAAACACTAAAGAATTTTTTTTTTTAACAGAAGAAACCTGGATAAATTGCCATGGATCCGTTTTTCCTGCCTCTGGTCTCTGCCTCTGGCCAGGTTTTAGGTATCTCATTCATTGTCGTGCCCCTGGAGTGTTTTTTCCGTGTCCCTGTGATAATGCCAGATTCCTCTGTCTCTCGGTTTTCCTCTTTATCTCGGTAGGAAACCAGGATTATCCAGCCATCGGGGCGTGCGCTTGGGATTTGGGAAGCCCCGGCCCTTGTTCCCTGCTCTGCCACATCCTTCCTGTGCCACCTTGGCCATGTCCCACCAGGCCGGTGTTCAGCAGGGGAATGGGACCGGAAGCTAGAGATGGACGCTTGGCCTTTCTCTTGAACCTGAGAATTGACCACCAGGCTTTGATGCCTGGACGCCCCCCCTGGAATTTTTGTCCTCTTTTTTTTTTTTTTTTTTGAGTTTTTAAATGCTTTTGTCTTGGCCTCAGCTTCCTTTCCACAACAGTGAGAGCCCTCCCTGGGCTCACTTTGAGCACATGGTGAAGCGCTCCGATACTGTTTACTACTTCATCCTCCAACACTTTGGGTGCCAGATGGATCTGAAAACATGAATATGCTTTGCTTCTTTCCATGGTTCTCGTACTTGCTTCATACCAGGCTGTTTTCTATTATAGGATGTTAACCGATAGTTTTTATAAGCATTTTAAACTTTCTGGAGGAAAAAAAAAAAGGAGCTGGAATAGCTTGTTTCTTTGCAGTGTTGTGGGTATATCTTGGAGCTCTTAGAAAAGAGAAAGTCAGACGTAAACCCCACAAGTTAAACAGAATTGTTTTCAGTGAAAGGGTAAAGGTAGCCATAAAACGTTCGTCCAGACGTGGCTTAGCAGCCTATTGCTCTCTTGCATTATCAGTTTTCTCGTAAGTGACAACCCTTCTTTGGTGTAGTGTGAAGAAACAACACTCCGCAGCGTAAGAGGAAGTTACGGGCCGTGTAGGTAATTATAAACTGTATGCTAAATTACACCACCGGGTAATTCGGGCTTATTGTATTGCCTCCTCCTTGCTGCAACCTGTCTTTGTGCCCAGCCTGCCTTGGCCCTTGTCCTCCCCCACCCCTTTCATTTACCTTCGTCATGCGGCCGTGGCCTTTATGCGAGGAAATTTCATGACCATCCAATTTAAAATCATGCCAAGTGCTAAGTCAGGAAGGTAGGTAAGTGTGCGGCTGCTGTTGCCATTGTTTGGAGAGTGGCTTAGTTATTTATTTATTGTATGGGAAACCTTACAACCTTTTTTTATCTGCTCAACGACGTTATTGCTGCCAAAAACCTTGACCGTCTAGCAATTAGACTTCAATTCTTCAAGCAGCGTCTTACTGGAAATCTTTAATTGCCTCCGCGCCGTCGTGAGTGCTGTACCTTTGTGAATATTGTACCATTGTGCTGAGAGTCGATGGTATTTAAGAGCTGAGGAGGAGAAGCTTGGAAACAGCTGCTCGAAAGACCGGGAGATCAGCAGAGTGATTTCCAGTTGCCTCGTGAGCTGAGGGTCGCTCTGGTTGGAGGTCCTTGAGATACGGGAACAAGCTGATGAGCTCTTCATCTTTCGTAGGGGCTGGTACGGATGCTGCTTTCCAGTTGAGTGTGTATTGTGTGTGTTCAGGGTTTGTATGACTGCAGAAGACGGCCTCCTCCTCCTCCATCACAGAGGCAGGAGAACCTGACCCCGTACCCTTCCTGCCCACCCCTCCGTGTGGCTCAGCCCCCCCCCCCCAGCACCATGGTTGGGCTTCCTGTTGACTGAGAGGAGTCATCAGGGATTTCTCATCTTTTTGTGTTTCTTTGCTGATGGCGATAACGCAAATGCAACGCGCAAAAGGTCTCTTGCTACCCACCAATTATTAAAAACCCTATGCAAATAAGTTGTGGTAATTGGGTAAAAGTAGTATGCTCTGTGCTCCACAGTTGATCATTAACTAAGCCAGGGCTCTATTGTTCATAACTACTTTTCCTGTTTGGCTTTTCCTTTTATTCCCCTGGAAGCCGTGGGTATTTGTCTCACCGATCCTTCCTGGTAGGGGGTTGGAAAAGAGACAGAGATGGTTATCGGACATGAAAATCAAAACTTGAGCAGCAAACCAGTGTTTCAAGGACAAACCCCCCACACCGCCGCCCGCTTCGAAGCAGTATGTTTTAGTTTGGAAGCCCACGCTGCCGGGCTGCCAAGTTTGTGTTTTAAAAGGTTGGGAGTGATAAAGTTGCCTCTCGGATTCTGTCTTTCCTTGAAACATCTGCAGATGTTCATGTCTCTGGAAATGCTTGGGATTTTTCTAAAGTCTACAAAGCAGAAGAACCTGAGTGAGATTATCAGCAGAAAAGGACCTTTTGGGGCCGGTGAACAGGCTGGCTGGGATTTTTTTGTACTTCCTTGTACCTTTATCACAGAGCCCCCGGCTAAAATATTACTTCATTGTTTTTTAAACAACTTCAGGCTAACTTTCTTGAAATGTTGCTTCTAACTGGTGTTGGCGGGGTCAGAGAAAGTTGAAAATTCTGCATCCCGCTCTGCAGAGTTGCTGTCTCCTCTGCGTCGGTCTGACAAACAGCATTGAAATTATCAGCCCGTATGGGCTTAAAACTGGTTCAGCAAATATTTTTTCTCCAGTGTAACGGGTGTAATGTGTACAGAGCAAATCTGCAACTTGAGTTCCCAGCCGTGGTGTCCCGTAGCAGCTGGCTGAAGACTCTCTTGCCACGGACGCATGGAGTGAAATTCACTTTTCTCCTTAATTCTGGATGCTCGTGCTTTTCCCGAGGCATTCAGAAGACACCCCTTTGCTTGGTGCGTGCGCCAGGGCTTTAATTCAGCAGCTTGGGAAGTAGCTGGGGACTGGAGATAGCTGTTCTGCACCCACCCATTGCTGCCTTGCGTGGGATTAAACCGAGTGTTTTGTGATAGAGAGAAACCTCTGGTTCAAGGACATCAGCCCGTGGATGAGGGAGGCTGAGGAAAAGAAGAACCTGTAGGAGTGACTGATAAAATTCAGCCGTGGCCCAGCGTTGGCGAAGGCTGGGGGTGATCCAGGAACCCGGCCCGTGAGATCTCCTCCGAGGGTCGACACTTCTTGGCATTGGCAGCTTTTCAAATTTGGGCATTTCTAGGTATATTAAGGCCACAAGCTCCTCGTTCAGTGCATTTTTTCCTGTTTATCCAGTACTTATCTGGCCCTCGTCAACATCCAATTCAGCCCTTTGGGGTCTCCGGGTTTATTTGTAATAAGCCATTTAAGAAGTTTGCTTATTCTCAAAACACCTTTGTTACAAGTAGGCTAAATCCATGGGCTGCTGAACCATAAATGATTTAGTCCTTTCTTTTAAACAAATGATCTTTGTCACTTAGTAGTCAAGTCCTTAGTTTGTTCACACACTTCTCACAGTGGCTTAATGAGGTCCATATTGTCCCACCAGCCTGGGCTTTCTCCTGCCTGTGATCACCTCGGGAACTCCGCACTTTGTTAAACTTCCAGCTTTTCCAATGAAAAATGCAGATTTGTCACAGCCGAATGTTGTGGCATGGCTCTTGTGGAGGCACAGAGATGACTTGGAGCAAGTTCATCCCTTGGTCCAGCGCTTTTGAAGAGCCCTGGGGTGGGTTGGAACCCCTGCAGAGGACTGTTGAAATGAGTTCAGCTTGGAATTAATTGCCCGTACGTCAGTGTTATCCCGTGTAATGAACAGTGCTGTATCTCCTCTCCCTGTGCTTGGTTTGCCAGCATGAAGATAAAGAATTTGTTCCTCTGAGCCTCTTGTTGCCCTCCAGCCATCCATCCCCACAGGGTGCTCTGGAGCGGGCTGGTCTCTGTGGACTTGCCCACCTCTGGCTCCTGGAGGTGGTGGCCAGTGGATGGGCAACCCTATTCTGGGTGTAATGGCAATGTTTTGTGAGAGAGACTCCAAACAGCAGGTGGGACTGAAGGAGGGGCATTTTGCTTAGCAAATGATACATTTACCTTTCTCAGGTCATCATTTAAAAGGAAACCTCACTTGCACAAAAGTACATGTGGGAAAAGTTATCATTAGTCTTAACTTCGTCCTCTGAAACTTGGTCTGTTAGTTAGTCTTCTGCTCGCTTTCTGGAACTCCCTGCTGGATTAAAATTTTATTATTGTTTTTTTAAGGTTTATTGTGTGAAGAGTTTGGCTTTTTTTGTTGTTGTTATTGTTAGGGTTGGGTTTTCTTTTCCTTTATTTGCTTTGAAAAAGAGATGGAGAAATCAAAAAAGAAACGCAAAGTGGAACAGCTGCATTCCTCTGCGTGTTGCAAAGATTGAAAGCCAGTTAGTCTAAATAAAAACAAATAATTTGTCAGCACCGTTTCTAGCCCTCCCGTTGGTTTGCCAGGATGAGAGAGCTGTGAGGAAGCAAAGGGAGGAATATTCATGTGCCTCATTAAGAAGCCGGGGTGAGGAGCGAGGAACAAATGTCCGTCTGAGAGTTAGGTGATAATTTGTTTGGCCCGATGCGAAGCTGTCCCTCCAAATGTAAGAGGGGACCCCCTGTTTGGGAGCATCCTCTGCCCAGCAGGACGTCAAGGAGACAGGGCAGGACATCCCCCAGTTCCCTGCACAGCCACCAGAGCAAAACCTTGATGCTGTTTTACTGCTATTGACTTCTTTGTCCTTAGTTCCTTCAAGTACATCATGAAATGTTTTATGAGAGGCTCTCTAGCTTGAAATTAAGCAAATATCTGTTCTAGAGCCTTTTAAAAAGCTGTTTAAGAGCCTTTTCCCTAAAGTACACTCTGTTCTTGTTGGAGACTTCTCTGGGTCTGTGATGCTCAGCAGTGTTTAATATTCCGTTGATCTTTCTACTTTAATGTGTGGTTTGCATGCTTTTAGGAAATACGAAGACCTGAGTTAACCACTGGAAACTGGCTGCCAAACTGCCTAAAGTGCTAATTCTGATGAAATTTAGCACCTGACTCTTGCAGTGATAAACACATCTGGAATCTCAACTCTTCGGAGTTCAAGCTCCTGTAAATTAAAACTTTATTTAATGTGTTTCCAGTCTGACTCTTAGTCAGCAAAACTTCACAAGGTTTTTCTGTTGAGTTGAAAACTCCTTAAAATGCATTTTGAAGTTAAGCACTGGTATTTCCTTTAGCTGAAAGTCACGTTAACGTGCTAAGAGAAGGTGAATTTGCAGTTGTACCGAGGAATCACAAATGCAGAACTGCAGCCTGGGTCTTCGAAGTGATGCACGTTGCTGTGTTCCCTTTATTTTTTTTGTGAGCAGATGTTGTGAAGAGTGGGTCAAACGATATTGCTTCCCTGCTTTTATTTATAAAATACATAAAAGCATTGTAACTGTGTATAACTGTATAAAAACATTGCAATGCTTGGGAACAGTTTGGAGAAGGTCACTTCTTTCACCTCTTGGGCTGCCCTTCGTTTGAGTCCTTATTTAAGTTGGGAGATGCTGCGGTGGTGTTAGACATCCCTCAGTCCATCAGCTTCTCTTGAAGGCGGTGTATGGTGAGTGATTAATGGAAATTATTTCAGGAATAAAGGACTCCTGGTAAGCTGATCCCTATTCAGAGAGCCAAAAGAAAAAGCAGAGTCACAAGGGATGTTGTCTCCAGGAAGAACGTGCTACATCCGTGGGGGGGAAGAGTTGGATTGGAAAGCGATGCTGAGTCTGCGTTTTGAAATGCGTCATAATTATATCTCACGGTCCGATTTGGAGAGCTTTTCCTGGTGGCTCTGGAGACTGATTGTCACTTACACCAGCAAAATGTTGGAAGTGCTTTTCTTGGCTTCTGCCGGGGTGGGTGTGCTGTACCGGGAAGGCTGTGTGCCCTGAGCACTAGTGAAGGAGGCAGTGTGTCACCTCGCTGATGGGGACCAGACTGTCCTTAAAGGCCGAGTTTACCCCATTCCCCGCAGCGCTGGGTCAGTTAACCCAAAGCCATCCTGTATTTCTTCTTTGGTTTGCAGTTTAATTTGGTTTTCAATTTAAATTGAATCTGAAGTTTGTATTAACCTTGCTTGTGCCAAGGACTGACCTCATAAGTGTTGCCTTGGATTCAAGAAAAGACACCGAATCTATGAAACTTCCAGCTATTGAATGTTTCTGATCCTTTGGCCTCGATCTTTTCTCACTACTAACTGATTAAAATTTCAAATCATTATTTAAAGCCACATTGAAGTTCGTGTTCCCTTAATTGTGGTTTCACTATTCCATAAAATGAAGTCACTGGTGTATTTGTGAGGATGAGCAGATGGATAGCCTGATTATGGGCTGTATCACCACAACAGGTAAAGCTCCCCGTGACTTCCAATTTCAAATCAAAACCTACTGAAAGAAATCTGGCACATGGCCGTTCCCTCTGAAACGGCTCACAGACCATCTCCCGTTGCTGGTTACCACTGACTGTCCTTCCTAATCTAAAGGGACAGTCAGTCCTAAACTGGTTTTACTTTTCCTGCTGGAAACTGTCATTTAGGGATCAAATAGCCTTCGTGGTTGGGGAGGATGCAATAAGAACGAGAGAAAATTGAAAGTGCTGAGTGCTGCAGAAGTTAAAATACTGAACAAATAACTTCCTTCAATTTTTATTTTTTTTTACTTGTCATATCCAACAGCCTCTTGATGATTTTTGATGCTTTTGGTAAACAAGCATCTGCTTCTTTTTAGCAGAGGGGAAAAGGCTTATTATTCAGCGTTGATTTCTTTGTGTGGAGACAGAGTGGTCCTTGTGTTGGTGCTCTTTTTACAGGGGTCCATTAATGTATTTACTGAGGGCCAGGCAAGGAGGCTGTGACCTGAGCCAGGCTGCTTCCCCGGCGTAATTCCCCCATCCCCTGCCCTGGTCCGGCCGTCGGGGTGGTCACGGAGCCAAGTCCTGGCACGGTGTTTGCTTCACGTGGGACCTCTGCTCCCCGGTTGACTGTAGCCACGCTCGGGTGGTGGCCACCTCCACCAGAACCGGTGATGGGAGCCACGGAGCCATGTCCACCTGCACCCAGGCTGTGGTTGCCCCGCTCTTTGCCAGTCTGTGAGGCTGGGCTCTTTTCCCAGGGGGTGGGCTGTTGGGGGGGGGGGGGAGGAGGGTTTGTGGGGTTGTGCACGGGGTGCCCCGCTTTGAGGCATTGCCAAGGCACTTGCCAGCTCCTGCTCGGACTGTCCCCATCCCGGGGAGACAGCCAGCACTGGCAATGATTCAGGCAAGTCGGTGGTCTCCTTCCATCTTTAAAGGGTTGGGGCATTCTTTGGCTAAATATAGGTGCCCCCAGACTTGGCTGCTGCGGGGAGGGGACAGTCGGTTGACCTTAGGGTGTCTCGTTTTGACTTGTGTTACAGTCATATTTAGGAGCAGAGGGGTCCTTCTTGCGGGGTGCTGCCAGCCGGGCCAAACATGGGCAGGTCTGTGACAGCGATGAATCATTTCACCTGCACATGCAGGGAGATGGGAGTAAAAATTAGTCATAAAATATCCTTCTTAAGCCTACATAAAGGTAGCGGGGAGGGGCCTTTCAGACTGGCTGGTCGTTGGCTGGCTGCTGGAAGATGTGTCTGCTGCTGGTTAAGGTTTAAAAAAGAGATGCTAGGTGATTCTGTGAATGAAGGCAGCGCTTTCAAACTCCGGTGGTGGAGGAGATAATCGTGTGGGTTAAAGATGCTCAGCTTGGAGAGTGTTAATTCTGAGAGAATAAAAAGGTAAGTAGGTGTCAGAGGGGTGCTCTTTCTTAAAACTGCTAATCCAAAAGCTTTGTTGTGGGTGTTTTTTTTGGTTTTTTTTTTTACTAATCCTTGATGTGATAAATTCTCCTTATGAAGTTTTCTTATGTTGATTTAAAGACTATGTATTTCGGGCAGCATTTTGTTCATACCACAGCAGCCAACTCATTTTGGACAGCAGGAGCACGGCACGTGGTGATAAAACATCACGGAGGGCTCCCTTGGGTGTAACTGCCCTGTCCCGTGAACCCGATGGGATGCGTTAAAGTCCGTGGATATTTGAACAGTATATAACGCAAGAAGAATGTTGTGTAGGGCTTTAATCTGGGAATGTCTTGACTTGGAGACCTGGAAGCCTTTGGGGACTATCATGTGAAACAAATTCCTTTCACGGTCTCGCTTCCGGTCTGGGTCTTTTGCCTAAAAAAGTGCGTAGAATCAAGTTTCTACTGTAAACAGCAAGTGCCCCAATTTCTTAATAAGCATCTTAGTTGTGTTAGCCGCCTCCTTTTAGTACGTGGACTGCCCTGCTTGGACTGGAGAAAAAAAGATTTTGTGCCTCTTTTCAGCCCCGGATTCCAAGGCACGTCAGAGCTTTGTTGGCACAACTTGTTTTGCTGTTGATTTTTTTGGAATATTTTTCTGTGGTGGTGGATTGTCTGAAGCCAGTTTGGGGCCTGGCTATGGGCCACCCACTGGGAGTCCCTTAGGGTTGTGTAGCAAGGTAGATAGCAAATTTTCTGCTCTTTGTACTGCGTGGGAATGAGTAGGTTTCAGTGTGTGATGGTTTGCGACCCATCCTCACGTATCTTTATTGCTGGGGTGAATCACACAATCTGTGCCCGAGTTCCTGGGCCTTGAAATACAATCATTACCTGGTGTGTGTGTGTGTGTGTGGCAGCGCTGAGCTCCCAGAGAGGGTCCAATTCTGGGCTCCCCAGTTCAAGAGAGATGGGGAACTACTGGAGAGAGTCCAGCATAGGGCAGCTAAGATGATTCAGGGATTGGAGGCTCAAAGAGCTGGGGCTCTCTAGCCTGGAGAAGAGAAGGCTGAGGAGAGGCCTTATCTATGTTTACAAGTACCTAAAGGGTGGGTTGAAAGATGATGGAACCAGACTCTTTTCAGTGGTTCCCAGTGACAGGATGAGGGGCAACGGGCACAAGCTGGAACATGGGAAGCTCTATTCAAATATGAGGAGAAACTTCTTTAGGGTGAGGATGCGAGAGCCCTGGAAGAGGCTGCCCAGGGAGGGTGTGGAGTCCCCTTCTCTGGAGATCTTCAAGCCCCACCTGGATGCCGTCCTGAGTGATGTGCTCTGGGCAACAGGGGAATTGGACTGGATGATTCTAGAGGTCCCTTCCAACTCTGACAATTCCATGATTCTCTGCTGGTGGGGCTGGTGAGGAGGCAGGCAATGCCCATGTGAAGGCCTTGCCTTTGACTTGTATTTCATTGAGCTCATTCATTCATCGGCCAGGGGTACGCGAGGGGAGCAGGAAACTCACGCGGACTCTGACTTTTTATCAGAAACGATAAAATCTTCTGGGGTCCAGCGTGAAACAAAGCCCACTCTGCTTTCCTGCCCCTGTAACAAATAAATCCCAGCCCTGCCCACGAGGGGATCCATTGGGCAGGAGTCCAGAGGTCGGTTCACCCCTGCGGAGCGGGCATCAGGGGGCAGAGGAATGCTGCGGGTGGCTGCGGTTGTCTCCGGCACAGCACAGACCTGTTGGGGCTGCGTGGGCTGAAAATTTGGGCTGCAAACAGCAGCTGTCACTGCTCCCCTTGCCGGCAGCTCTGGCGGCAGCAGTTTCTCAGCCCAGGGCTGTCATCCTCTGTGCTGTCCCCAAAGGATGCCACCGCTCTCACCAGCATGCCCTGACTGCCCGAGCTCGCTTTGACTCTGAAGTTGGCAAAGTGTTTTCTGGAGCTGAAGTCAAACAATCCTGGTGGCAAAGGAGCACCGGTGGCTTTTTCCAGTAGTGGGCTTGACTTGTAGACTGTTAACTCGGTGGGGTATTGAATGGGCATCAATGCTCCCATACAGCCTTGTTGGGTGGCCTGAAGCTGGTTGGATCCCACCTCTGAAACGGTGTCTGAGTGTGGTTGTTTCGTGCATCTGGAGTGGTTACTCTTCACTTGTAGACATAACCACGCTCATCAGTGCTCCCTTTTGCAAGTTGTATTTCTCTGTACTCACCATAAACTCTTTCCTCACTTGGAGCTAATAAAAGGAATGCCTTTAGAGTTGCAATTCAGATTCACCGTCATCACTGTGATCCTCACCTTTGGGTGGCTTCTAGCCAACTGCAAACTGCTCTTGTTGCCTTAGCTCAGCTTCAGGAGGTGTCCATACTGGAGGGCAAAGCAAGGGACAAGACAACTTGGCCATGGTGAGACGGGGTCAGTAGCTCAGTCAGTACGAACGGGTTCCCGTTGGCGTTGCAGGTCTCGGTGTGACTGTGCCTGTCTGTGTCACTGCAGCTGAGCTGTCTCTCCAGGGAGCCCCACCTTGGAGCAGAGGAAGCGCCTGTAGACAGTTCCTTTATTTAAAAAAAAAAAAAGAAAAAGGCACAAATGCAGATGTTGTTAAAAATGCAGTTTGCGTCAGACAGCTGAGATGGAGCGGGTTCCCACGCTTGCTTTGTTTTTCTCCTCGTGCTGTTTCTTAAGTTGCAAAAGTGCTGAGTGGCAAGAGACGGCTTTTGCCGGAGAACCACTTCCCCTTTCTCTCCCTGCCCTCAGTGTTGTCACCTCAGTTGACAGTGACTTAACCTTTTCGGTAAGTCACGGCCCTTGTTTTGCTCTGCCCCGGGGTTTGTTTCTATTTCGGATATCGGAGAGGCCTGGACTGGTCTGTGTGTGCTTCAGGCTGACCCTGCTCATACGGATGTCAGTGTAGAGCAATCCTAAGTTATCCTTGCCTTTTCCATTTCCCTGCTGTTGTGGTGGGGTTTTGTTTATTGGGGTTTTTTTTATTAGTGACTGGTGCTTTACACAGCCCTGAGATCTGCCCTCCCTGTGAAGAGAACCAGGTGCTTTCATCCCTTGCCTAGGAGCAAAGGTTTAAACTGGAAGCCAAACATTACTCTGCTCTATAAAACTCATTAACGCTGTTGGCAGTTATTAAACCAGGTGCTTTTAAAAGCAAGCAAGGGAAATGGGGATGTTGTTTATTGAAAAACAAACTGGAGTGGAGGTGGAAGAGTTGGGTGCTTCTCTGGGGGTGAGGGGGGGATGCTGGAGGTGAGGAGGGGATGCTCTGACCTGGTGGTTGGATGGAGAAACGCCCTTGGCTGCCAGGCTGCACATCCTTCAGCCCTGTGCCCAGCCACCCTTGGCTGGGGGGACCGATGCTTTATTAACCAGGACTTCTCTTGTGGCTGGGTGAAGAGCGTGGGAGGCTGGTGGTGAGAGCTGGTCCCGGAGCAGGAGCGATGCCGTGCCCTGGGCCTGCCTGGAGGAAGGGAAACAGCCAGTTTGGGAAGGGGAGTGGGAGGGCAATGGCTTGAGGTGCTGAGAAAAACATCAGGCTGCTGGGCCTGCCCTCCTCTTAACTTTTTCCACACCAGGCACTGGTGGAATTGCTGCCATCAGAATTGCTGCTCTTGCAGGGTGAGTCCTGGCACGCTGCAGGAGCTGCTCTCCTGTCCCCGGCTGCCCTCCCTCCACGCCTGGCTCCACAGCCTCGGGAATGAGCTCAGCACTGACGCCTGCTACACCACTCCTGCCAGCCTCTGAATTTTGGTCTTTTTTTTTTTTCCCCCCCAATTTTGTGACCTGTGGATTAAAGGCAGGTGGTGGAGCTGAGCTGGCAGCAGACGGGATGTGCGCTCTCCCCAACAGCACGGTCAGGGGGGTCTTGAGGGAGCAGCCTGGCTTAAAACCAAGGGAAAATAGCTGAGCGTGCAAGATTTATTTTATTTTTTTTTTCCAGTTCCTAGTAGACACCCTTCTGCAGGGGGTCTGTCCCCATCCTACGCCTGTTTAGCTGCTGGCTCTTCCCACGGGGGCTGCCTCTGGCCGCACACGCCAGCGGCGTTTGGCTCCCGGCTGAAATCCCCGGCCCTTTAGTACAGACATCTTCATTGACACTTCCCATTTCCAGGGCTGGGGCTGCTGAGTCCTTCCAGTTAGTCAACACCAGGGTTAACTCGTGTTATTCCTTACTGTCAGCCTGGCCTGCCCGCTTCCAGGCGGTGTTTCTGCTTTTCTTTGGTTTTGCTTTTGCTCTAAGGAGGGGAAGGGGACGTCCTGCAGATGGGTTGGAAACTCAAAGCCCTTCCTGGGGGATGCACGGTCCTGCCGGGCAGCTCAATGTGTTATCCCCTGGCTTCCAGAGCTTGTGCTGGGTGGTGGTCGTGTCCCAAGAGATGCCCTTTAGGAAAATCTTTTCCTCAGGAGATGGCAGCCCCCGTGGTTGCTGCACAATGCTCTTGCCACGGTGAGCTCCAGCTGGAGCCAGGCTTGGCTTAGAAATCCCAGTGCCCTCCCAGTGCTGAGCTGTAATTCATTAACTCTGTTAGGATGCTGCTTCGGAGCACTTTTGTGCGGATTTCTGATTAATTAATACTCGAGGCTGTCAGAGAAATTACGCTTGTAGTTCTGTAAAGAATACAGGTAGTGGACTTTTATCCAAACACCAAGTATCCTGAAATCTTCGTTTCCCCTATCCTGTCACTTTTTAATGCCTTTATTCTAAGGGTGAGGGGGGACAGGACAGGAGGATGTGACCTCCCTGCAGTGCCTGTGTCACTGCCTGTGCGTGTCACCTGGTGAGGAGGTGACAGCTCGAGGAGGTTCACCCCTCACCGCGCCGGCCCGTTCCTCTGCGCTGTGCAGGGGGACGCGGTGGGAGGACTTCTCCAGCTGAACCTTCCAGGGGATGGTGCCAGCTCTGTTGGTTGTGCTACTTGGCGAGTGCCCAATGAAGGGCTGGGCTGGGCAGGACAGGACAGAGCCTGCTGGAAAGGAGCTGCCGGGATGAGTAAGTAGAGCCGCCTGGAAAGTCATCCTCAGGCTCACAGTAACTTAATTAAGTGTTTATTAGGATAAAACATTGCCAGAAGCTCTTCAGGTGCCTCTTTGCTTTCCTTGCTCTACTTCTAAAAAGGTTTTCTCTCCTTTCTTTATGAAATGCTTTCTAAGGAAGACTACAGGGTTCCTTTTGGAGTGTTTTACATTAAAGACTAAGAATTTTTTATTAAAAACTGGTGGGTGGTGCAGATTCACCCAGGTCCTGGCCGGTGATGCAGCTCCCCAGCCGAGCAGCCCCTTGGGTGGAGGGCATCATGTCAGACACTTCACGTTATGGCTAGTCCGTATGGCTTTGGGCTAGTCCGTAAACCAGCAAGGTTTTCTCTTCCCTGTCTTCAAAACGGTTTATTTGGTGTTTGTGCTTGTAATTAATTAATGAGCAGAGCTGTGCAAGGTAACAGCTGGGGGGACCATTCACACTTGGTTTGCCGTCTGTAAGTTCCCTAATTTTTGTAGCATAATGAGAATTTGGTATGAACTGAGCAGTGGTTTCCAGGAGGAGCTCAGCCGCTGGGCAGCGAGTCAGGGAGCACGGGAACCGCTCTTCAGAAACCGGGTCTTCTGAGGGGAACTTTAAATAGTTTTGATGATGTGCTGCCTTTTGCAAATTTCTACAGAATCTTTTCTGCCTGGGAGTAAAAATTGGTACAAGCAGCTATTTCTGTTGGAGTTGCTTAAGTCTTCCGCTTGTGTTGGGTCTCTTCCCAGTGAGCAATGAATTACAAGTAGCACATCACTGGTGGCCTCAGGGTTGCTGCTTCACTTCAGAAGTGAAGGGGCTAAATGTGGAACAGAAGCCTTCTTTCCCCACAGCTGCAGTGCTGAGGGGGCTCTTCCAGCTTTAATAACCCTGCCACAGATGTGTCCCAAGTAAGTCTTCTCCAGAAGTAAGCCACCTTGTAGTACGGAGAACTGAGGAGGAGCCTGGTGTGTGGATAAAACACAACTCGGTTTTGTTACCTCTGCCAAATTGGCTCCCTGTTTTCTGCTCTCCTGGGCTCAACTTCTCCCCTAACCACATTTAGTGTCTTTTGATACCCAATCCATTTCCAGGAGATCGTTTCAAAGAGCATGGAAGCTCCAGTAGGCTCTGGAAAATCAGATTTTATGAAGTATTTCTAAGCCACAGAGCTGTCAGCAGAGTAAAATCAGTAGTGGATGGTAGCACAGCTCCCCTGTTACGGTGACCACAAATGTTTTGAGCCTCTAATTGCACTTTTCATACCCATCTTTTCTACCTTCTGTGTTTCTGAAGGATCTCAGAGTGGAGTCTTCTGTTAGTGTCCTACAGGAGGAATCCTCTCTCCTCCTTACATCTCAGGGCCAGTATCCAAAGGTGATGCTACCCTGAAATATGATGGTTTTGGGAAGGATCATGGATAGGACCATGACCAGGATGGACCCAAATAAAGCAGCCAGCTGTGGGTGGTACAGGAGATGTCAGGCCAGTGATTGCTTATTTTCTTTTCTCCCTTTAGCACATCGTAGGCCCCAAAACCAGCATTTCCCAAAAGAACGGTATTAGGCTTCACTGGTACTTAGTATTACAGCTACTTGGGCTTTCCTATAAACCTCTTGCCTTTCTTCCCAAGGTGTTATTTGCTGCTTGAATCTCAGAGCAAGGGTTTGGCTGAGTGTTTGTGAATTATGGATTTCTTTGCCGGGGAGCTGTGCTGGTACTGATGTGTTGTGTGCCTGCTGTTAGGAGCCTGTGGCCGGTGATGCTGAGAGTGCCAACAGCCTGCCGTGCCCTCATCTGCACGGCGAGTGTCCCCAGAGCTCTAACCTGCAGAAGGACCAGCTGCTTTTTTTCCCCCAAGGGGATGATGGTCACCTCCTGCCCTGGCTCCTGCTCCGCCTGACCTCCCTGCTCTACAGGAATGATCTGCTTTGCCACATTCTTCAGCTCTTCTGACCCTTCATAAGGGAAAATAACATTCCCTTTCCTTGACCTGACCGAGTAAAACTTGTTAATGGCCCAAAACAAGGCTCTAGGAGAGAAGGTGGCCTCCTGAAAGGATCTATCTGATGGGAATCAATGTTCAGTTCTGCCCATGTTTCTTTTCCAAGCAGGTGGCTGACAGTAAAGCGCTGGTGATAAGGGAAAGTGATGGAAGTAAAGGAGATTTTTAACCTCCCAGCCCTCTAGCTACGTGCTGCTTTACCCACTAAAAATAGCTGCTAATTCCACCTTCTGGGGAGACCTCAGGCACAGGCTAAAGGATTGCTAATATTAGTCATTGGCGTTGCTGATAAAATTAACTATGTGAAAACTGGCTGTGACTGCTGAATTCTTTCTCCTCCTGTGCAGCCTGAAATTCATTTGCCTCTGGTGAGATTGTAGAGGAAGGAGGAGGACGAGAGAATGTCTTCTCACCCTTCACTGTCCCTGGAGAGGCTCAGCAAAGCAGGGCATGATCTCTTGCCCCATTCCCCTTGTGGGTGCCAGTCTGAAAGCAGAAGTGTCCCTTTTTGGGACATCAGGGCACTGATGAATTGAAAGATGTTTGAGCTAAGTGAGGGAGAAAGTTTTTTTTTTTTTTTTAATTTTTTTTTTTTTTTATCTAGTTTTTAAAAGTTTGTGGTTTCAGTATAACTCAGTGTTTCTCTGATTTAGGCTTCAGGAAATCGTGTAGCCTTAAGGGCTTTCAGTGCATCTGTTTATCACCAAAAGCTAGAAAAGCTCAGTCAGATATTTTTATATGAGAAGGGTCTGAGGAAACGCCTGTGCTCGATGTGCCCAATGAATTTAAATTTTATTTTTTGATTTGTTTTAAACTTTAGCGTAGGTAGAGATCTCAGATCCATTTTCAGTTGGGACAAGTGATTTATATTTTTTTTTCCTTTTTTTTAAAATTCTGGTTTTAGTGAAACCTCCAGTGCATGTTTGACATCTGGTTTAATTTTAGAAGATAGTCCTGGGAGAAGCTTTGTCAGCAAGGAGAAGTGCTGAGGTTATGACAGACAGGGCATCACAGTGGGATGTGCTACAGGCTTAAAAAAGGTGGTCGTCCTGAGTGTGTGCATCTGCTTTGCTGGAGCTCAGGAAAATTTTATTATTATTTTTTTTATATATCCCCACCAGGAAAATGGGGAGGTGCCCAAAAACATGCTTGAGGTTAGGGGGAAACCCAGCTTTAACACAAGCTTTTGTAATTCCTGTAGCTATGAAAACGTAGTCAGCAAAGCCTGTTGTTAAAGTGGTCAACCTCAAATCATGAAACTGGAAGATCACAGGCTCGTGCCATGCTGTGCCCTGGGTCTCGGTGATGTTTGATGTCTTAGTGATGCTGTTGTCTTCAGTTGTGTTCAGGTGGACACCTGCTGTTGAGCAGCCCCTGACACATGTCCATGGAGCCCACAGGCAGCGTTTAGCCTGGGCTCATTCTGCAGAGCAGGGGTGACCAGGAAAGGGGGGACTTGACATGTTCTAGCATTCACCTGTATTTTGTAACATGGCATTTCTTCAAATATATGGGGGGGTTTTTTACTCTATTATCATTTCCCGGTCATCGTCTCTTAAAGGAAGGGAGTAAATAATTAGGTTTGGTATTTGTTTAAGCAGAGAGAGGAACTGAGAAGTTCCTAGTCTCTTCTTCAGTTGAAGAGAACAAGCCAACGTCTTTTACAAGGCATGGAGCTGCTGGGGTGCACAATGCCAGGGACTCTCCCATCCTGTCTTATCATACTCATCAACCATCCTGTTGACTGTGGAATTGTTTCTGGCTTTCTTCAAAGCACGTATGACTATCTTACCAATTCTGAGAAAAGCAGGAACCCTCAACTATGCAACAGGATGGCTTAATTGCAAAATCTGCAGTCAGTCTTGCTTTTTCCATGAGCCACAACATCTCTAAGAGAAACACGGGAAGATGTGCTTGAAATATCAGCTGTTCCACAGAACTTGAGAACTCTGTATTACCCCTTCCCGCAAACCTCTCTCCTCATGTGACTACAGAAAGGGCAAAATCAAGGCAGTGAGTGATGTCTGAATTCAGCAGCTCTACAGTTTCGCCTTAATTAATTCGCTTTGAGAGTTAATTATCCTACAACTCCTAGACAGTAGTTTCATGATTTCTTAATCTGTTATGTACACTAATTTTCTTTTGGCTGGCTGCTGAAGGGAGACATTTGTTTCTGCAGGGCATCAGCTGTGTCTGAACCACAAAGCACAGGGTTAACAGAATCCATAATTAGAGAGATGCGTGGGCTTGCTGTATTAATCAGCGTTTAGAAATGTGGATCCCATCTTGAGTTTCAAATCAAAAATACAGCCATGGGTTAATCCCCTCTGCCAGCTTGGGTTCTACCTCTGCAGGCAGAACAGCACCAGGTAGATATTCTGCTTTTCAGTGTTTTCCTGTTCACGTTGTTCTCCAGTTATGCTTTGAATGTTTGCAGCGCTTACATGGGTTGGAAGTTGTTTCCCAACAAAACAACTCTGTCAAAATCGCTTCCCTGCAAAAGAACGGAGCGTGCGTTGAGAGCCTTGAACCTTCTTGTTCCATTGCTCTTCTCCTTTTACAGGAGTTTTCCTTTCCAATACTGGAGTTTCCCTTACTCACTGTTCCTCTCTTCCCTTGCAGCATCAGCGAAAGCTTCCTCACGGTGAAAGGTGCAGCTCTCTTCCTGCCGCGGGGAAATGGGTCCTCTACTCCCAGGATCAGTCACAGGCGCAACAAGCACGCAGGTACCACCTCGTGTCCCACCGCTGGGGCCCCCTCTGCTCGTCCTGCTCTCCCAGACAGCCTTTCTTGAGTTCGTTCTCACCCGATGACACACGCTTCTGGTTACACCGCGTGTGTGTTAAAGCGAGACCCGCCGGTCTCAAGGTTGCCATATTAATACTGGTTTAAAAAAATAAAAATAAATCTCAGTACTCTCTTGTTTTAACTGACAAAATCAAAAAGATGAGTGATATCAGGGCAGCAATCGTGACATCACAGAGAATTGACAACAACTGCCTCCCAAAATATCATCCTCTAATTTTTATATGAGGGAAGGGCTGGAGAATCACCATCAAAACCTTCATGCATTGCGCTGGGAAAGTTGGGGTTATGATACGGGATGAGTAATTGAACTTCCTGGTCTGAAAGTAACCGATTATGATGGAAGAAGGGGAGGAGACTCACCTCTACGTGGTGACGAAGAAACCTTTGAGCAAAAGCCAGTGTGACTTTTCAGACATGTAAGCAGAGTGAATAACACGAGTCACTGGTAATTCCACCCCCTTTATCAGCTGAAAGTTTGATTTGTATTTTTGCTTTGACTGTTTGGAAAAGTCAGCCTGACACTTCAGGGTAGGTTGTTTTTCATTGTGTATATGGTGCTTATTCACTGGTGGTGTTTTACAGGGATCAGATAGTGTGGGGATTTTCCCCTCCATTAAACAATGGAGGCAGGAAAAAAATATCATTGAGACCTTCAGATTTTTGCATATGGCACAGACAGAAGAGAGGCTGGAGTCAACTTTCTTTGCCAAAAAGTGTCCCCCAAAAGGTGATTTGGTTTCGTTCCAGGTGTAGATTTCTTTTATACTGTCAGATTGTCATCCAGCTCTGCATCTGGCAGAGTTACCTACCTGATGGCTGGTCCACCTCAAAATCTGTTTACAAACAATTTGATAGAAAGAGTTGAAGTCAAAAGGCAATTAATTATATACTTCCACTCAGACATAGTACAAGCAATACCCAAATTGCTTGGAATGAGATGCATTAATTACCACTTATCAAAAGAAAATAAATTGTTCTGAAAGATAATTTAAAGCTGGCATTTCTAATTGAGACTGAAGTGAAATGGTCTTCGGCTTGAAAGCAGACTCAGCAGTCTTTTAAAAGTTTATCTTGACCTATCTTGGTTTTTATTCTCTCTGAAGTCCTCTGCATAATTGAAGCCCAGGGCAGTTGCTGTCTTGGCTTTGCCTTCCAGAGGGGACCCGCTGGATGGGGACAGCTCTGAGTCTCTCTTGCTGCCTCTTGCATCAGGTCTGGAGACCTTGGTGGAAAACAGTCGATTGGCTATTCAGCTCAGAGCTTTTAGAAGCCAGGCTGCCAAGAAAGCAAATCTGCTGTGTTGTAATTGCTCACAGCAAGATCTTTTGTGTGTAAGAGGCTGGCTTGCCTAAGGGGTGGGATTTTTGTTCCTGGAAGACTTTTTATTCCTGTCCCTTCAGTTTATAGGGTGAGATTTAACGAGGCAGCAGTACTTGTCCTTTCCTCAGTTTCCCTGCTTGTCAAGCGATGTGAATGGTACAGCATTTTTTTTTATGGTGCTGGGAGATTTCACTCAAAAGAGACCTTTGTACGAGTTCTCACCATCTTTTCGTTTCTGCAAACTTTTCTAAAGTACCGTACGTGCCGGCAGACCGGGCACCAAGGGATCGGTGTGTCACCTTCCTGAGCAAAACATCTGTGCCACCAAAATTAAAAACAGTGATGTAGAGAGTGCGGCTCTGAGGGGTGAATCGGTCATTGGCAGAGCACGTGGCAAAGAAAACGGTCTCCTTTCTTGGACTCCGATAATCCGTGTTCAATTTCCATTCCCGTGTGTGTGTCATGACTTATCTCTGGCACACAAAATTAGAAGGGGGGGAGGGTGGAGAGCGGACATAACTTTCCAGTATGGAATTGCTGCCTATGGATGCAATAGCGTTTCAAGTGGCTACGAGAGCATTTTCTAGGAAGGCGGACTAACCTTTCTGACCTGCCTCTCTAATTCAGCAGAAGTGCTGGGATCCAGCAGAAAGAGTAAATGCGTAACAGGAAATAATTAGTGCCCGCACCCATTCCTTTTAATTGCATCATCTTCAGCGATGGAAATCAAGCAGTTGGCAGATCGACTAGATGTGGTACCAGCTGTCCATGCTCTCTCGCTGGGCGGTCCTGTGCCACCTGGCAAAGGGGCTGTGTTCTCTGGGCTGGTGGGCTTGCTTTCGTGCTCCCAAGGATGCTGGGAGGCCAGAAAAGGACGCAGCTTTCCTGGGGCTTTTGCCATGTCTGGAATACTGTAAATCACTTTTAAGGTCCCGCCCCAGCTGATGCTTTGCACCTACCCTGCCAGCTCCAGGAAACAAAAGCATCTGCTGGTGGCTGGACAACGTGATAGGAAGCAGCGGCCGTGCCGTGAATGCCAGCCAGGCCAGCAGCTCTTCATCGGACAGGATGTGATATCTTTGTGCTGATTCTGGCATGCTAAAACCTCGCCTTTGCTGTTTTCTTAATCCAGGAAGTTTACAGAATGCTTTGTGTGTTTGGGGCTGGAAATGCTGCAAGTCGATTAAAGCTGGGCCAAGGAAGGAATACTTTACTTTCCAGCTCTGGAGCTCCCGAGGCTGGCAGGGAGGGCTGGGGAACAGGGAGGAGCGCAATAAACTTTCTGAGGATGAGGGATAGCGGAACTCCTTGCCTAAGCCTTGCAGAAAGGGTTGTCTTAGGAACTTCCTCCCTTTTTCAAGTATTGAGATAACCCAATAGTCCTGGCAGTGTTTAGTTTGTTGTTTGTTTTTTTTTTTTTAAACTCTAGGAACTTCACTTCTTAAAGTGGTTCCTCATGTTGAATTGCTGGCATCAATAGATGGGAAATATTACAGTGTGGGGAGGGTAAAACTGAGGTGAAACATCTTCCACTTCAAGCCTGAGATGTGTGAATGCCTCCTGAGTCAAATACTTGCCAGGGTCTTCCAGGCTACAGGCAGGAGGTGCCACCTGAAGCAGAAGGATCTTTGCCTGTTGAGTCCAGTTCTCGGTGATTCCCACCACACCAGCAGCTGGAACTGAGCAAGGAGTTTGCACTGGTGTTGACGTGGAGAAATCCTGTCTCCCACATCACCCCTGGGAGGACAAGCATCCGATGGATGAGCTGACCTTTCCTGTGTTGCCTATCTCCCTAAGTAATTGCTGTTTAGGGAGGCACGTGCTGGCCGCTTCAGTGCTGGGAACAATGTCCTTCATCAGCAGGAAGCAGCCTCAGGTGCTTGTCACCGCTGGCACTTTGTATGTGACTTCCCCAGCACTACAGAGTGCCTCGATTTTTTCCCACCCCCAGTTAAAATGTAGTC
Organism: Gallinago jamesoni; assembly: GCA_025769975.1. Lineage (NCBI taxonomy): Eukaryota > Metazoa > Chordata > Aves > Charadriiformes > Scolopacidae > Gallinago > Gallinago jamesoni. The sequence goes on from JAOQGH010000006.1 coordinate 8,023,956, forward strand.
CTGGGACATTGACTCATTCTCCATATGCTAAAATATGTTTTGGGGAGGAAGGAAGAGGAGAGCAGGGAATGTGTAGACCATTCCACACAAGCTTGACCCTGTCCCATGAGGAGAGAGCCCTCAGCAGCCCTTCAGCCCTGCTCTTCACCAGCTATAAAAACCATTTGGAAACTGGGTACCATGCTCTCGCTGGGCAGTGTTTCCTTTCTTCCCCTTCCCTTCCATGACACTTGTGGATGCTGCTCCGTACCCAAGGCTTCCTTATTTCTGAAAGTCCATGAAATTGTAGCACCTCCGATGAATTAGAAAGGGAGATCAGGAAAGTTAGTCCACCTTCCTGGAAAAATGCTGAATACTTGCTCCAGCATTCGTGCTCTTCCCTGCAGTGTTGCCTAAACTGAGCTTCCCCTCTGGGGGGGAGTGGGAGAGGGTGGAAGAGCAAAGGCTCCTCTTCTTCCCCTTCTGTGTCACCCACCTGGCAGCCTTGCACTCTTCCTTCTGAGAATGCAGATTAATTTTCCAGGTAGTGATTGGAAAAAACAGCCAGTGGGGGTGTTAGTGCTTGCAGATCCTGAGAAGGTAATGTGCTTGCTCAGCAGGGATGCTCTTGGCTCTCTACGGGCTGGGGAGTAGCACTGAGAAGTCCATGTTGCAGCACCAACAGAAAGGTATCTCACTTGTCTTTAAAATGCTTGATGCTTTAGGAGCCTAGAACACATCTCTTTATACTTTAAAGTTACTGCGTGACTGATTTTTTTATTTTTTTTCCTTCTTCTTCTTTCTTTCAGCTTTTTCTCAGCCTCACAGTAAAAGCGTAGGAAATGTTTTCTAGGAAAAATTGTAGGTGTTTGATTTTTCCAGGTGGCAGTTCTTAGCTGCTTTTTGGGTGGGGTTGGTACATAAGCGTACGTGGGCACATGGTGCTCTGACATAAGACTAAATCTCACTTCAAAAGGGATACTTTTATCTAGGTAGTACTTCTGTACTAAGTAATGAGTTGGTGTTAAAAAAAAAAGAAAAGGCAGATTCCTGATTTGAAGCGTGTAAATGAGGTGTTGATCCACGGCGTGGGGTCTGTTTCTACCTAATTTGCCTTGTCTTTTAAAGGAACAAAGAGTAGTGAGACGCTTTTTATTCCAGTTGAAAAGATAACAGGATTTAGCAGGAGAGAGTATGGTGGGACGGGAACAGGTGAGCACATGGAGCAAAGAGCAGCTGACTCCAAAGAGATGGAGTTTTGTCATCTCTGAGTGGGTGGAAGGGACAACGCTCACGGTGACGTGTCTGGTTTCTGGTGGATGTTTGCTCTGGCCAGACAGCCTGGAACTTGCATGTGATTTAAAGCTATTTTTGTGCATTCACCTTTCCCTCTTGCCTCCAGGGGATCTCCAGCAGCACCTGCAGGCCATGTTCATACTGCTCCGCCCAGAAGACAACATCAGACTGGTAGGCTGGCTTTTTGCTTATCTGCTGTTAACGACTAGAAAGGTTAAGTTCCACTTGACAAATACACCTGTGTAACTCATGAAAGCAGTGGTGCCTGTTATGTTTGGGTGGTTTCATCAGTGGGTTTGGGGAGTCGTCTTTGCAACCACAAAGGTAGAAAAGCAGCTAATTATGCAAGGCCTGATTATTTGGTTGTTCAGTGGGACACGTTGTATGCCTAGAAGACTGTCTTTGAACCAAGTACTGAGTACTTAAACTCTCAAAAAGTACTGTAACAATTACCAGAGAGGCTGGGTAATTTAGTTTGGTGTCCTGTTTAAATCAAGAGTAGGTGACTTATGTCTGACCAGCATGAACACCTGGTCTTCCATCTTAGTTCATTTGTGTTCCTCACTCTGCTCTCCTCACTCCTTGCATCCCAAAAGGCTGTGGCTCATCAGGAAGGAGCATGTAGGATCCCCATGTGGGTATGCACCTGTGCTGAACCTTATCTTTTTGAGCTTTCTGGATTATTAACTTCTATATTGATGCAATGAAAGGTAGACATTGCTGTTTATAGCACTGATACGCTGGCCTAAAGACCTCCAGAAGCCGAAGAAGAGCAGTGAGGAGTTTGTCTAGGACATATTGAAGTGCTGTAGAAGGTCAGGCATGACTGAGTGTATCTGCATCTCTCCTCACTCAGTAGCCTGAAGTTTCTTTCCTGTGTTGTCTTGGTGCTTCTTAGCAACATATTCCCAGCATCAGAAGTGGTGTTCTGGCACCTCTGGCTTGCTGAATCCTCCTGAGCTGCACTGGAGCCAGACTGATCTTATGAGTATAGCTAGGAAACGGCCAAGATTACTATGGAATCCTCTGATGCTAAAAGTGACCACTGAAAATATTTTGTCTTAAGCAAACTAAAGGACCTACTCCTAAACTTTGTGATGCACACCTTGCTGTCACTGACATTTCAGCAAAAGTGATGGGAATGGGGGTTCTCAGTGCTTTTCAGAATTTGAGCCAGGGTTAGAACGTTGGAAGCTATTGAACAAGTCATTGTTCAGCAATATCACTGGCTACATTGTGTGATTTGGGACAAATTAGCCTTAACAGCTGAATAAGGACTTTGTGGGCTGAGACATAAACCCTTTTGTTCAGAGCTACATTTGGAATGCTGAAATCTTGCATGAGGTTAAGTTCGATAGTCTACTTGAATTTAATTGATTCTTGACGAACGAAGGGTGTGCAGAGCTGCAATAGACTCTCTCATAAAATAGTAAATACAAATGAGATTTGAAATATAAACAGTACTGAGAGAAATGCATTCTCTTCTTGTGTTGGCTGCTGTCATTCGGAGGGCAGACTTCACAGCTCAGAGGGCAGCAGAGGAATCTAATAAAACCTACACTTAAAATTTGGAACAGCTCTTGCTTCTGTTGGAGCTATTGGCAGGGTTTTTTAGCCTTCCATGAGAGCAGGATTAGAGCAGTGGTACCAGTGTAAGATCAGTAGAAAGGAGAGCAAAATGAGTTTAAAGTGTACAAACTGACCATATTCCTGTAGCTTAACAGAGCGGGGACTTGTTCATTACATGTGTTTAATAGTAAAAGACTTCAAAAAAAGTTGGGCGCTGTTTTTGTCTTCAAATCAAATATCCCAATGAGAAATGTGTTCTTGTATGAGACACCTACTCGTGTAGTGTGAAAAAGATGAAAGATCAGTATGAACTTGCCTCTTGGAACGTGTGGTTCATAAGGGCTGGTAAGATTCCACGTCACACTTCTGATGAAACAGGAATGCAGCAGAAGATAAAGTTGGCTTGTGTTTAGGTGAGTCTAAAACTAGGAAGAATGTTGCTGGCCCCAAAAGGACTACAGAGATCTTCTTTGTTCATGAACAGACTGTAAATAACCTCCCCAAATTGAGGAGAAAGGTAGTTCTGTGTAGGTAAGCTATTGAGAAAGGGACCATGATGAACTGGAAGGTTCTGAATTTAGGTCATCCTCCCTCGAATGAGTGGGATTTCAAATATCTTCATTTAAAAGGCATCAGACCACTTACTTGGTGTGCTCCTACTGTTGGGTGAGCACATGAACTGGAGCTTACTGAAAAGCTTAGAGCCCAATTTGTCACTTGATGGGCATGTTGGAGTAGTAGTAGTAACTTTTGAGGTTGGCTGGTTTAGAAGAATGTCAAATTAGCTGGTGTGTTATTCTAGTAAATTTAGCAAAACACATCATCTGCTCCAGTCCTGGTCCTTTGCTTTGTGGTAAGAGCCTGAGTGTTTAGATCTAGAGAGCCACGATAAGCCATGCCCTGTTTTTCTTAACTGGTCCTCCGAAAATCCCACCCCAGTGACTTGAAGCTGTGACCTTTGGCCGCTGTTTGTCTCGCTGTGTTCTAAAGGGGCTTGTGTTAAGACCATGCTTCCCATTATTGCTGGCCAAATTGGTTTAGCCAAGTAAGTTAGATTGCATTAATCCTCTTGCTGCCGGACTGTCCTCAAGAGAAGCAGGACAGAGCTCGCGTGTGGATGCCCTGGACACAGGGCAGCTGTTGTCCACCTGTTCCCGTTTTAGGCAAGTCTTTGTTTCTGTTTGAGGTTTGGTTCCTAAGGTAGGTAATGACTTTAACCACCAAGACCTTGGTGATTGCTTGCTCTTCTAGGTTGAAGAGCACCCTTTCTGTTCCTCTACAAGTGGCTAGTTGTAGAAACAGCCGTCTCTGGCAGAATTTACACCTTGAAGGCCTGACCACTTTGATCCTCCGTGTTTCCCAAAGGAATCCCAGTGACTCAAGGAGCAAGAAGGAAAATAAGGCTGGTTTTAGCATGACTTATCCTAAAGAGATGGGGTGGGGCGCAGTCTGTTGCTGTGCGGAGCACGTCTGTCGGCTGGCATCAGACATTTGGGTAGTTTCTGTTAGTCTTCAGTCCCATTGGACAAGTCTAGAAGATGCAGTCAACGCCGTCTCCTGCCTGCACTTGCTATTCCGCCCCCATCACTAGAGCTGCTGCTCCTGCGACACCACTGGGAAGCTTTTCCTGCTGCTCTCAGCATAGTCCCCTGCAACAGAGCACTCCGGTGAAGTAGCAAGCTGTGTTTTAGCTGCCATGTGCTCTTTTAACCTTTGTTGGAGACCCTGCCGCATCTTGTGGC
>JAOQGH010000006.1:8028641-8063401 GCA_025769975.1 Gallinago jamesoni
CGGTGAAGTAGCAAGCTGTGTTTTAGCTGCCATGTGCTCTTTTAACCTTTGTTGGAGACCCTGCCGCATCTTGTGGCCGAGACTTACTGGCTGGCGGACAGGTGAGGCGTGAGGAGGTCAGAGCGAGCTTCCTCGGGCCTCAAGACCACTTGAGAAAGAACCGAAGGAGCACACTGGGAAAAGCAGCCTGCTCCTGAGAAATCCCACACAGTAGTTATTCTGTGACCTTTTATTTTAAAGACGAAATGACTGTTTAAACTGGGCTCTCTGAGCCATGAACTCCTGTGGGCCACCAAGAAGTGTCTACGCAAGCAGTAGCTCGGGAGGGCTGCTGGTGTTTGAGGAATTCAGGTTCAGTTTGTGAAGGGTGTCAAACACCATTTTGAGCTTCAACTGTTGGGTCGCAAGAAATTTGGCAACTGGATCCTGTTGCAGGATGTCACAGCCTTGTACACAGCTGTGACGGCTCCTTCTTGTCCATGTTTGCCCTCTGTAGGCCCTGCTCAAAGTTCAAGTTAAACAATAAGGTAAACACTGAAGCCAGACAGCATCTTGGGGTTGGATTAGGCTGTCCAAAGTTAAGATTTAGTAGACATAATTAAGACACTTCCTTTCTAGGGATGTCCTAGTTTCTCCTGTGACTAAAATAACTGCAAATGGCTTGGAACAGAGTCCAGAAAGTGTTGCAAGTAAAGGCTGCAGATGTTTATCAGCAAAACCTAAAATGCTGGGCTCCCCTCCCTGCGCTCTTCACTAACCAGCAGTCTGTGAGAAGATTGGCTGGAGTCACTTCAGTTCTTGCTTCCTCATGGATTCTGGAGGAGCATTACACTTCAGTGTCACTTTTCAGGAGCTTCAGTGTTGGTTTGATGTTCACAGCTTAGCTGCACAGCTGCTTTCTGAATGCTCTTCGTAGTATTTGGTTTGGGGGAGCTTGGGGTGAAGTTCAGGCCTCCTCCAGTCCTGCCAGATCTCTCTTTTGGTACTGGGAGACATGTACTTTTGGTACTGGGTTATGGCAGGAGCAGTGAGGCACAATGACTTTCGCCTTTTCTGGGCAATCTGAATCCAACCACAGGTACAGCTTAGCCATAGGGAAATCTTCCCTGCCCAGGTGTAAGACAATGAGGTTGCTTCACTACTGAGCAATCTGGTAGGAGAATTCAAAGGACCAGCAGGAAACCACGTATGAATTAGGTCCTAGTTGTCTGTCCAGCTGCCTGGGAACGTGGTGCAAAGCCCTCATTGGAGCTGTTGTAGCACTCAGTAGTTTAAAGGAATGCCCCCATTCTTTGGGCAAAGCCCTCTGAGAGATAAAGAGCACGTTCAGTGCCTGTCTGTCTTGCTGAACGTGTAATTCTCCATGAAGCTCACCAGACTGGGACCAGTCAGAGAACTGTGGCAGCCAGCCTTGTAGGCTGCTGGTTAAACGCCAGCGTGGTGGGACAGAGCAGGCCTGCAGCAAGGTGTGCAGAAGGCACCAGGAACATCCCAGCTGTTGAGGAAAGCATTGTGTGAGAGAATTAAGTCACTTGCCCCTCTTCTGCTGGTTGCCCAGATGAGAAGTATGGGCCATCCAGACTAGTGCAAACTGCATCACCGCTTCTGCGCCTGTCACTCAGCATGAAAAGGTGGTTTGTGAAGGTAATAGTGTGTGTTTTGCTGGCCACGATGCTGATCTCTCCTTTTCCTTTCCTTAGGCTGTAAGACTGGAAAGTACCTACCAGAACCGCACTAGATACATGGTGGTAGTGTCCACCAACGGCAGACAAGACACCGAAGAGAGCATTGTCCTAGGAATGGATTTCTCTTCCAATGACAGGTACTCGCAACGTCCAGGTGGGAAAAGTCTTTGCATTCAGCCATGCGTTGAGTAAAGTGTAGAAACCATTCTCTGGTGTTTGTGCTCTCTGGGAATAGACTGCTTTGGATTTTCCAGCCTAACACTGTCCTTGAGACCCAGAATTCCCCTTTTATTTCTCGAGACGAGGTAGAAAATGGAAGGCGACAGCACAGCTCCAAGCTTCAGGCTTGTGAGGACACTAAGTGCCCTTAAGTGTCTCTGAATGGTGAGGTCCCTAGGGCCTGCATCTGCACACCAGGGACACCTCACGTGCAAAGCAAAGAAAAAGCTGCAATTAGAGGAGCTGGACATCAGGGTTGAGGAGAGCAGCTAATAAGAAAGTGACTGTCAGGCAGCCCCTTGCCGAGGTCACGGCACAAAGGACCTGATGGGAATGTCAGGGCTGCTGATGGCAGATCTCATGCAATGTGTGTCCTCCCCAGACATCAGTATGTCATCGGGGCTTAGTGCTTTTGCTTCATTTATTTAAATTGCTGCTGACCTCTCCAAAAGGCTGCAGAATGTGGCAAGGAAGCAGCTTTTGCTGCTGGAGTGACTGTAAGCCAGGAGGCAGCACCCCCTAGTAGCTTCATGGGCAGAAGCTTCAAGTTTAGAAAAAGACACGAGGAACTTTGAAGGGGAGCACCCTGGCTCTTTTAAAGGGTTGTAGTTAAGTCTTGGCCTATGCAGGGAAAGACAAACCTGGATATTCAAACCATTTTTGGAAGGTTTCATGCACATGCTTAGTTTTAGCACAACAGGAATGAGTCTTGCTACTGAACCTAGTCGGTAGAAATTACTTTCAGGTAGTTAACGGGGTCACTAGAAAATATTTTTGAGCTGTTTGGATAAAAAATGGCCTTCCAATCAGCCTGATGATCTCGACAGCCACTATGCTTAATTTCAAGTGGCTTGATTTGGATGCTCAAGTGATGCCTGCTAAAAAGGGGGAACCAGCTTGCTGCTGCCTCTGGCTCCCTTCCTGTGCGTGTGTGCACAGCTGTAACTCAGAGATGCTCTTGGGGTAGGGTAAGAATAACTTGTCCTTGCACAGGTTGCTGTGAGCTCAGAGCTAGTTTTTGGCTGCGATACGCCAGCAGAGCCACCTTTGATAACTGAGAGCTCGCTGGTATTCAGTCTCTAATAACATAGCAGGGTCATTTTAGCTTTCTGCTAGAGTTACTTAGGTTCTGGATGGTCAGTCTGATACACCCTCCCCTAGCCCACTTGGTATTTATAACTCCATGTAGACTTGTTGCTATGGTCTCTGATAAGCGCTTGCTGAACAGTATCACTAAAAATACCCCGGCCACCTTGGGAAGCCTTTTAAAAACACATCTTTCCATGAGCTCATCTTGCCTTGTCAACAGAAATAGCTGCGTGCCGCAGTGTCTCCGTGTGCTGGGCACCAGTCGCTCCAGGCGCGTGCGTTTACAGGGCTTCGTGTCCGCTGACCCTCTGAAGCCTCGAATCTTGCCCTCTTTCCCCACTTTTCATGAGCTGCAGAGACTGATGGGGGTGTTAGGGCTTGTGGAAACTTGGGAGCAGTTAATGCCAAGCGTAAGAGCAGGAGGCAACTGAATCCAGTTCAGGATGCCGCTTTGATTATGGACCAGTTTTAGAGCTTTATTAGAGTAAGCTTTTTTGTTTGACAACCTGGTGCAGGTTGTGTTGGGGTTCCCCTGCCCCTGCCTGTTTTTCTATCGCTTGTCTCCTGCTTTTAACTTGGCTTTTTACTCAGCCTTGCAAAAAGCAGGTGACAGTGAGGGCAAAGAGGTCGAAGCAGCTGAGAGAGGAGTGGGTTTGCCAAGAGGTGTCTGTCTCTGCTGGCTCTTGTGCTCATCCTCGAGGGGTGGGAGGGTGAAGAAGGGGCAGGAGTCAACAAAGGGGTGATGGGCTGTGATTGCAGACCTACCGTGCTGCCAGTCACCCTGCTACTAGATTAGACTGATCGCAGCTCCCAGCAGCTGGGGCTGAGGGACAAACAAGAAAACAAAGCTGTGGATTGCAAAATCAGAGCTAGAACCCCAAACCACTTGAGCCTGAGAGGGACTAATCTGTAAAGAAAGCCTTGAGCTGCCTGGAGACTGTGAGCCCCTTCTGACCTTCTGCTAAAAGCTTGCTGCTTCCGAGTCCTCTTTGCTCTTCTCCTGGCTGTATGTTAACCCTTTCAGCTTACTTGAAAGAGTGCCCTGTATCTGGTTAATGATCCTTGCCAGACACCTGTAGAATGACACTTGCTCTGTTTGTCCCTGAAGCAGCAGTGGGATCTTCTCATTTTGTTTCTAATGAGCGCAAACATCTGCAGCTGTTGCTGTGAAATTAAATAATTGCCTGGTGCTGTAGTAGGTGAACTGACCTTCTCTTTCTTACTGCAGTAGCACTTGTACAATGGGCTTGGTGCTGCCGCTGTGGAGTGACACCTTGATCCACCTGGACGGGGATGGGTGAGTGTCTTTTGTATGTTCTAGGTCAATGGCAGAGGGTCTCCACGTTTTAGCTCACAGCACGGTGTATGGAGAAGGATCCAAGTAATTGCAGAGCCCTTACAGGTCCAGCAGACCTCCTGCTGTTGATCTGTATCGGGTTAGTAGCCTCAAAGGTCCTAAATCACGGTGGTTGTGGCAGGGAACACCAATAATTGACTTATCTGTGAATAAACATGCACTGAGACAGTGGCTCGTGTGTGTGTTTAAGCTGGAGTAAAGGAGCTTTTACTGGCGAGTGGGTGTGTAGTGAAAGCTCCTTAGAGGGATCCTATTATGTGTTCCTCCATCGTGCTTGCAGCAGGCAGCGTTGGGCTGAATGTAGAGTAAGAATGATGTTTCTCTGCCAAATAGACACCTGACTCGCAGAGTCTGTGCCGGTTACAAGGGCTCTCCAGTACAGTGCGTGGAATGACTTTTCTTTCCTTGGTAGCTGCCCCAGGATCACTTTAGCTGCACTCTGTTGCTCCCAGCTGTGGCACTGAATGTGTGTTGCCAAGGTAAACAGCACAGCCCAGCACTGTCCCACTGTCTTAGTTTCGTTCCCAAACAGCAGCTGCTTTAAAAAGTTATCTTAGAGCTTTTAGCGTGCTATTTTGATCTGTTTGCTAGCTGAACTCAGCAGTGTATGCATAGGGCTATTCCTTCGCTGCTCTAACGTGCTACAAACTATCAGTTATTAACGGAAAAATTGCTTTTGGGACACATTTTTACTGTGCTTTTTCTTTTTTCCTCTCTCCAGAGGGTTCAGCGTATCAACAGATAACAGGGTTCATATATTCAAGCCAGTGTCTGTACAGGCAATGTGGTGAGTACTTATTATAATCTGTCCCAGTGATCCTTTTTCCAAGCAGTGTTTTGGCTGCTTGAGCTTTTAAAAAGCAGGTGCTGCTTTGTTATTGGTATCTTGAGACCTACTTGAGCAGCCAGAAGTCTCCTTCAGAGACTGGGAAGGAAGTTTGATACCTAAGAAAAAAAAACATGCCAGTGCTGGTGTACAGCAGTGAGTTTATAACACCTCCTCTCAGCCGGGGGCAGGAAGGAATAGGGTAATTTTTCTTGCAAAGGGCTGTTGCTTTGAATCTCTCCAAAGCAGAATTGCTTTGAGTGTGTGTTTGAAATAAATTTTTATTTATTTTTTTTTATTTGCCATAAATAAAGAAATCCCCACTGTGCATATTTTAGGAGTCTCTGTCTCCAGTGAGACGTGCTCATTGTGATAGTGAGAAGGAAAGAGAAGCTGCCTGCATTTTTCTTGCCTTTTAGGGTGGCACATGTAAGAATGTAGTGGCCATGAAAGTATTTCTGGCGGAGGCTTCTTTGCATTGCAGAAATACATCGCCTGTCAGGGTGTCATGCTACTGTGTCACCCCAGTGATTTTGACCTGGATCCTTCTGATCCCAGTCAAAGATTTAAAACGAGCTAAAAATAGGAGAGGGGGATTTGTTTCCCAGCAGCAGCTGAAGAAACTTCTGACATCCCTCGTGCAGTGAGAGAGGCCAGACACCTAAACACCTCACTAAAGTCAAGTCCTAAGCCCTTGGTTGTGCTGCTCTCCACGGCTCATTCCTGGGTGTCCCTGTCCTGCGCCTGGGCGAGCTGATGGTGCAGTAGGAGCTGTCAGAGCACCTTGTCCTGGACACAAACTCTGTGCATCTTATTTATGGCTTAGATAATTGTAGCAGGCTTTGAAGCCAGAGACACAGGTGCCTCTACCCTCTGATTTGTGGGCACCTTTGCTGCTCTCCAGGCTTTTCTTGGCATACTTCAGTGAAGACACGTAAGCTCTTGCAGCATGTGGTTATCCACACCCTTGCAGGACAGCCCCCCTGCTCGGTGCTGGGGGCTCTGGTATCCAGCACTGGGGTTTGTACCAACTGATGGGATGTGAGCAGCATCCTGGATTTGGCTGCTGCTTCATGCTCGATACCAGCCTGAGGGAGAAATTATAATCCTGTAAGAATTATTCCCTTTCCAGGTCTGCTCTGCAGAGTTTACATAAGGCTTGTGAGGTGGCACGGAGCAACAATTACTACCCAGGGAGCCTTTTCCTCACGTGGGTCAGTTACTATGAGAGCCATATCAACTCTGACCAGTCGTCTGTCAATGAGTGGAATGCCATGCAAGATGTCCAGTCCCACCGTCCCGACTCGCCTGCCCTCTTCACAGATGTGTAAGTTGGTCTGGTTCTGCTGAGCCAAAGGGTTCGACTGTCAAGCACTGCAGTCTCCAGATGAGGAGACAGTTTCCACAAGAGATGACTCTTAATTAGGTATTAATGGGAAAAGAGTTCCTATTCCAGGTAATAAGCGGACCCCTGGTTAGGTAAACACCAGCACTAGAAGTTTAGCCCCCCTGGGGGCTCCCTTGCATTTCCTCCAGCCTGTTTGCAGGCTAGTTTTTTACTTTGGGCTTTAGGCTTGCAGATATTTGCTTCTGCAAGGTAAGTCCTGTGTTACTAGTGAGAGAGAGGTGTCTTCTACCTAGGCCTTCCTCTTTGCTGGTTTTGTCTTCTCATTTCCAGGCCTGGTGTCTCCTGCAAGAAGCAGGTTTCTCTGGACTTTGCTCTTACACTGGTGCATGTCTGAGCACATGTCTAGAGTAACACAGTCTTTTTTTCCTTACTCAGTTCATTTTGCTGTAAAGTGAGGTGTTTATATGTGGACTTCTGAGTCTGTAAACTCACAAGCATCTTCTTAGGCATTTCTCCGATAACACCTGAGAGTGGGAACAAAGAGCAATGCAGTTTTTCATCATTCTGAGGAGCTCTGCAAGTGTGGAACAGGACAGTATGTAGGTCCTAGGCTGTCTCCAGCCAAATGCTTGGATGTCACGTGACACACGGTCCAAAACAGTGGCTGAGGCAGATAGGTAGGTAGTTTGGAAAAGCAAAATTTACAGGTTGCATCAACATTCAAAGTTTACAAGCCCTGTAATTAGTAGTTGCTGATGGTACTGATACCGTATAACCTCAAAGGTAGTCTGTGTCCAGATGTGATGCCAAGTGTGAGGGCTTAGTTGCCTGGTTTGCAGCAGAAGAAATGACTTCACGAGCCCCAGCTGCTTTCCCAATATAATAGTGCCATCGGTTGATTTATGCTCTCAGATATTTCCTGTTGTTGGAGTTCAGTGAGTGAATAATAATGCTAAGCAGTTGCTCAGCTGTGAACAAGTCTTCACACTTGATGGTTTTTTAATGTACAAGGGAGAGTGGCTGAAAAGTTTTGGCAGGCTGTCAGATTAATATTCTCGTGTAGCTTTTCATATATAAATTTTACGTGACCCACCCTTTGCCTGGTGGCAGGAATTGAATGATTTCCTGGGGAGACCTAGACAACATTCTCTTCATTGAGTCCTGAAATAATGCATGAGGTTAAAACGATCGGGAACTTTCATTATTTTTATTTGTGACCCACCAGTTGGACCCTTGTAAAGTGTCCATCCTGGCCACCTTCCAGAGAAGAGGGAAAGGTGGTGCGAGATGTTACTGCCGAGTCCCTTCTAAAGACGATGGGCGAGACGGCTCTGTGCTGCTGCTCTGCTGCAGCTTCCCCTGGTGTTAGTCAGGCTATTTTTGCAGCTGGTGATAAGGCCCCTGGCAGCAGAGGCTGGAGGAATGCACAGAGGCTTAGCTGCCCTCGTCTCTCCATGTAAGGAGCTTTGGAGCTGTTACCTTTCCAAGAAAGGTAGGGGGAGGCTGTGATATTGCTCCGGAGAGTATAATGCAGCCTTCCCAATTTAAATTTTACCAAATACCAGAGGTTCTCTGGATGACTGCAATGGATTAGGAGCATTCAGTTGGTCGCTTTCATACACAACTGGGAATCTAAACTGGGCTTTACGGTCACCTGAATTCCCTCCAGCTTGGGGGAAGCAGTGCGAGTAGCTGAGACTCTGCAGAGCATCCAGTCTATACAATACCTGTTTAGAAAGTGCCATGAGTCCAGTTGGTTTCCCCTCCTAGTGACTCTGTTGCTTTCTTCTGACAGCCCAACTGAGCGGGAACGTACGGAACGGCTAATTAAGACCAAGTTAAGGGAGATCATGATGCAGAAAGATTTGGAGAACATCACGTCAAAAGAGGTGCGTGGCGAGGGAGCAGCAGTGCTCTTGTGCAGACTAGAGAGCTCTGTACTTCATGCTGTGAAGGAAGGGCAGAACAAAACCTTCTCATGGCTTCCCTGTGTTCCTCCTCCCCACCCAGATACGCACGGAGCTGGAGATGCAGATGGTGTGTAACCTGCGGGAGTTCAAAGAGTTCATTGACAATGAAATGATAGTGATACTTGGGCAGATGGACAGCCCCACGCAGATATTTGATCACGTCTTTTTGGTAAGTCTGAATTCAAGAGTAAACACACCTAACACTTCTCACTATGTCTTAGTTGACACAAGGGCCTCTGGAGGCACTTAGAGGAACTCTGAAGGAGAGGTTGGCTGCTCCTGGGGTCTTAAGCAAGACACAAGACGCTAGTGCCGTTGAACAAGAGCAACCTGGCTTCTTGGCTGTACTAAATTTTGCCACACAGCACCACCCAAGCTGTAGACCCTGTCACTAGAGGATGGAAGGGAAAAAGTATTCTGAATTCTAACTGCTTTTCAGGGCTGATTCCATCGATGTAAGATCAGTTTTGTAGCTTTAACTGTCCAGGGTACCCACACACCAAGTTCTTGGAGCGTATGTGTGTTTGGGAAGGGCATCACTGCAGAAAAGAGGGAAGGAGCTGCTGAGAAGAGCTCTGCAATGTTCAGGTGGAATGATACTCTGCGGAAAATGTGGAAATGAAATGTGGAAAGCTCCTGAGTTCATTTGATCCAAGAGGAACAGAGGAGCTTAACAAAGAATTCTGGAGATAAGTCACTTAAGGAAACATAAACATTTCACCTTTTAATGTTTTGCTTGCTGAGTTGCCTTTCATTGCTGCTGGGGCCTGTCTTAATTGCTGCACCTCCTTCTGGTGAGTCAGCACCTCGCTGGATTTCCCAGCCCCGAAGCAATGGACACAAGTTTGGTTGGGTTGTTCTAGCCTATGAGGTTGGCTCAACTTTAAACAAAGCCATTCCTCTTGGACCAGCTGGTCTTTCCAAATGGAGACAGCCTCTCCCAGTCTCCTGAAGCTTAGTGCAGTGGCTCAAAAGGGATGGTGGATGTTAATGTGAGCACTCCCAAGAAATTGCAATGGGGTAGGGCCAGGAGACTTAAAGTACCTACAATGTAATGGATTTTTTTTTTTTTATTACTATGTTTTTTTGCAGACTATTCTCTGGAAAGAGAGATCTGTTACAGGCTTACAGTTCTAGTCTGAAGCAGTGCAGGCAGTTCAGTCTGCTGCAGGGCTTGGAGTCTTGGCTCTGAGTGCATTTAAGGGGAGCAAGACCTTTAAAACAAGGCTTGCAGGCAGCACGGAGGAGAAAAGCTGTGGCTGACGTGTGGAATGGAAGTATTTGCGAAGCAGCTCTCTGCGGTGAGGAGAGGTGCTGCTGGGGCTGGGCACCAGTTAATTCAGGAGTGTGTATATTGAAAGGCAAAGTCGTAGTGACGTCTCTGGAAGGCATGGAGCTGTTTCCTTCCAGGTGGAGGCAGGAGTCCCGTGGGATCCCACATAGGGAATGGTAAAATAACTAAGCAGGAAATAAGACCTGATGATGTTGGTGATTGTGGATCAAAGGAGAGGAGAAAGGGCTTTCACCACAGCAGCATTGTTCTCCATACCTGTGGAAACTGGTGGCTCCCAGGCCTGAGTTAAATTATTCTTCCTTGGCCAGAAGAAACAATATGAAGCTAAGTCTGGCTGGTTAGGGTAAATATGGCAGGGAGCAAAGTCTGTTTGTTGGCAGATACTGAATAGCAAGACCCCCATAGTCCTCCTTCAGATCATGCATAGCTCTGGACTTCATGGGGATTGACCTGATCAGTGCCTGAAGGCAGTGGATTCTGTTGAAATCTGGGCTACCATGCCATGTAACATTTGCCCCTTTATTCTGCTTAAAATTCAAAGCCCCATCTGTGCTGAACCCTTGAACGGTGTCCTCATTACGATGATTTCTCTTAGGAAGTAGATCAGTTTGGGAAGAACCACCTGCATTTTTTTGTTGTATTGTTGTATTCCTGAAGTGTCAAGATGAGATAACAGACTTGTCCTCATTAGCTACCAAGACAGTAATGTGGCCCTTCCCGGTGTGTGCACATCTGGACACAGGCTGGGGGTGCTCAGGACCTCTCTGCAAGTGCGTGTCTGTGAGTCAGACCTCCTGGAGCTCCCCCACCTCAGACATGGGGTGCTGGTGGACGCTTGCTGGGGCAAGGAGCAGCCCATCCTCTGGGTGGACACTGCTGCTTCTGCAAGACTGGGAGGTTCTTGCTCTCAGGCTGCTGGGGTTTGCAGGTGGGTTGTGCTCCAAGGGCTGCTCACCCTGGCTGGGCATCTCCTGGCCCTGGGGCGATGTGGGAGCAGCCATGAGCAGTGCTGTTTGCTGGTGATGGTAGTACTGCCTAGGTCCCTCTTGCTTACTCCTTCACCTGAACTGTCTTTCTGTTTAGGGGCTGTTTTAGGACAGGGAAGCAGATAGCTCCTGCACCTTAAATTTAGGAGGAAGCCTTTGTCTGAATGGTTTTGTTCTCAGTCAGGGTTTATGTGTTTGAGCAGGAAGCAAGCAGCTTGGAGGCCCTGTGTGTGCTGCAAAGAAGAGGGTTAAATGTGTTTATTTCGCTGCTCACAAAGGCTTTGAACGTGGGGAGGAGAGGTGTAACCCAACTGATCTGATGGTGTTGCTGTCTTTGATGTGTGAGATGGGTGTTTCATGTATAAACAGCACCTGGATGGTTTTTAAATGCAGGCAGTCTCTCTTCTGTGGGGTAGAGCTGGCATCAGCCTCCAGGGAAAAGGTGGAGTGGTCTCTTCTTGGCTGAGGTTGATTTGTCAGGAAGTGCCAGCATATGGTGCTGGGCTCCAGCTTTGCAGAGCTGCATGTTGCTTCAGAAATAGATCTGGTTAATGGGGCGAGATATGGTGCTGAACATCAGCCCTGTTTCTGCTCTTGTGTGCCCCTTTGCTCAAAAGACTCCCGGCTCTCCAACACTTGGCTGGCCACCTTCCTCCTCCAGTTCACTGGCCACAATCCCTCCCTTCATCAGTTGTCTCGCCATGCCTTCCTTCTGGCTGATGTGTCCCTTTGCATGTTTTCCCTGCAGGGCTCCGAATGGAATGCCTCCAATTTGGAAGACTTGCAGAACAGAGGGTAAGTGCCTTCAGGCCATCAGCTTGAAAGCAGGAGCCTGGCCTCAACGCTTGTCTATGCAACAAAGTCTGTTCCATACCTGCTGTGTAACCTGAGTCTTACTAAAGGGTTTGCAGATCTGAACAAGCTCTTGCCTCCTCCAAACCCTACGTCCCACAAACAGGCACCCCAAAGTAAAAGAATCTTATTCCCTGACCTTGACTGACATCCCCTTGGCCAACTGAGGAAGCCGGTAACCTCATAGCTATAAGTAGCAAAAAGCTACAGTTACTGAACTGGATGCTGTGTCGTTGGCTCTGTGCCCTCCGCTCCTGCCCGTTGTTCTGGAGCTCCAGACTGTGGCAGGAAGGAAAATATGTAAAAGAGCATTTGTTGCTTTGAGTGGGGCCCAGTAGGAAGTAAAGTCCTGTAGCTCTTGGGCTTAGCACCGCTGGGTTCCTCTGTCTCCTGTTCTTTCTACCTTTCAGGCTTCAGCTTAGGGTGTCCTTTCTCTAGGCCAGGTGGATCTAAGCACCAAGAGTTTGCAATTAAACCATTATTTGCAGGTTTGGCTTATTTGTGCCAACCCAGTGGGGGAAAAAAACCTAATCACTGCGCTGAACTGAATCGATAGCATACTTCTGTACCCTGGAGAGTCAGCCTGGCAAAATAGACTCTCCTCATTCAGCCCAATCTCTTCCCTGGGTCAGGCAGGTCCTACTTGACTGCCAGCAATCTCCTACTCGCTGGGGAGAAGGGGCGTCGCTCCCTTGCAGTGCTCTTGTTCTGTCTGATATCCCAGCGTGAGTGCAGCTCACAAGCATCTTACGAGTAACCCTCGGGGCTAAAAACACTGGATGTAGCGCACATAAATACCATATGCTTTATCAAGCATTTTCATTTCCCAGAAAATTTAGGGATAAGAAATAAATCCTCCCCAGTGGCTCGTTGTCTGTTCCATCTCTCTGTAGTTATTTTACACCTTTGTTTAACTGTGGTGTCGCTCACAAGCTTATGCCTTCGGTCCTTCTTGTGGTGTTGGTGCAGCAGGAGGAGAGATTCACAAAGGGGCTTTGAGAAAGTGTTCAAACACAAGTTGAACAGTCTGGGCAGGAGCTCCTCTGACACAAGCGTTGCAGACTCTTAGAAAAAAGATGGTGGGCAAGGAGTGTAACCTGGGATACTGTGGAGGAAGTTTCTATCCAGTGTGGATGGAAGCCCTTCTTATCAGAGGCTGGGCTCTAAGCTGCTCAGCACATCCTTTTGTCTGCGTTAGCCACTGCTTCCTTGCATCAAGTCCTGGTTTCCAAGGAGGTATATTGTGTTCAGGGCTGCAACTTCAAATGCTTTGAGTTTGGTCATTTGCAATCCAAGGCAAGGCTGTTATGTAGCAGCTGTCGTATCTCTGAACTCGCTGTGCTCTGCACGCCCTGTATTTTTATCTGCTGTCTGTTTCCGCGCAGGGTGCGGTATATCTTGAATGTGACTCGAGAAATAGATAACTTCTTCCCTGGGCTCTTCGAATACCATAACATTCGGGTATATGATGAAGAAGCAACAGATCTTCTGGCTTATTGGAATGACACCTACAAATTCATCTCCAAGGCAAAGTAAGTATTTTCAGAACAGAACAAACACATTTAGAAGATGTATACTAACCATTTTGTATTTTCCTACTGATTTTCTTAACTGCTTTTCCTCCTTGCCTACCTAGGACCAAAGCATTTTCATTTGGTAGCTTCTGTCTAAGTGTTAGAGTTGCCTTCCATAAATTTTCATTCTCGTGAGTGCTTGTACAAGGAGCAGGTAGGATTACTGAGGGGTTTCTGCCCAGCTGCAGTCCAGGTGAAGAGTGGAGGAGATCGTTCCTCTTCTGGAGAGCTGAGAGTGTCCCTGCTGCTTAGGAAATGCAACAGACCTGCAGAGGTGCTGGTGGGAGGAAAGGGTAGTAACAGATCAAGCAGGGTGTAACAAAAGCAAGCAGCAAAACCTTATAAGCCCAACACAAACATAAGCTGTTCCCTGCATTGTGAGGTTGAACGATGAAGCCCACAGTCTGGAAGTGGTTTCTTGTAGTGCTCCAGAGCAAACTCTTCCTTTTAACAGGAGTAAATGCCTGTGCAGGTCTCTGAGCTGTCAGTTACAGTGAGTAATCGGATCGTGGATGCTGAAAGTAGGGCCTTTTTACTGCAGAGAACTGCATCCCAGTTATATGAGCTGTCTCCAGTTAATTCAGCAGCCTTCTTAAGGGAAAACTGGTCAGAAAGCAGATTGGCATATGTTACCTTTAAAGTATTTTTTCCATTATTGAAGTCTGTCATCTATTCTCACAGCCATTAAAAGCTGACATTTGAGTATGGCTCAAGACTTATTTTCTTTTAAATGGTTTCTTTAAAAGACATCATTTTATTCCCTTAAGTATTGAGTTTTGAAGTGTTGTCATCCTCAGAAGTATTCTCCTGCCCAATGATTGAGCCTCAGTACTGTGTACAAGGTGATGAAAGTTAATAATCTTCCAAACTGGGGCAAGTACTGTACCCCCTTCTTTGCCCTGTCTGCTTGTTGTGTTTGGGGGGGGTTAATTGCCAAAAGCATTGCCATGTCTTCACTAATTTGATTTGCAAAGTTGAGACAGCCTTAGGGCAGTCTAAAAGCCGCTGTACCCCGAGCAGCGCAGACATCTCAGGGTGAGGAGTGTGGATGGGGATACAGACGTAGATGGTGTGGATGGTGTGTGCTCTGTGGCCTCCTGGTTTGTCCCGTGGGGACTTCACGTGGCTGGCAATCCAGAAACCCTGGTGCTTCAAGGAGAAAATGAAAGGTGCCAAACCCAGCCTGTTCCATGCCAGTACTGCCCAGCTCACAGAGAGAGGCCGTAGCCTTCCTCCTCCTATTTCATGGCAGACAAATGTAATATTTTTTTCATTCCTTGGAGCAAAGTTCTGGCTGCCCTTTCAGCCTCACCAAGCAGAGTAGCTGCTCGTGACACTCAAAGGCACTGTTTGCTTTGCCTTCAATAAGGAAAAAAAAAAAAGGATTAAAGCTGAAGGAGCTTCCATCCGATTGCAGAAGGGTGCTGCACTGCACAAAGAGACATTTGAGATCTCCAGCCATGGGGACTTCCATCTTTTCCATTCACTTGCACGTGGACAGGTAGCAAGTTTTTCCACCTATAGACAGTCCTAAGAAGTGGTGGTATTAAGAAAAATCTGCCAGGTTGGTCCCTGGGGCTTTTGGCTGGATTTGCGCCCGCCGTTGTCTCCAGAGATGTAGGTGGGAGCTGGGTGGGGTTCCAAACACCCGACTAAAGCAGCGTTGGTCTTGTTCAGCCAATTGCCAAACCCAACCATGTGCCATCAGAAGTCTGCAGTAGAACACCTCTGGGCTAGAGGCTGCCCTCCACTGCTCAGTAACTTCCAGGGATGTGTTTCTAAACTGTGACACCACGTTTTTGTGGTAGATGCCCTTTTTATTTGAAGCACTGCTGGATACCAGTGGGCCATTTGGGCTGAGTTCAAGGGTGCCATGTTAGTCTTTAGCAGGCTTCATAAATCTCTGCAAACAACCGATTTTTGCCCACTTTGCAATAAAAGCTTCAGAAGAGCTGTTTTAACAAAATCTGTTAAGAATATTATGACCTTGTTCTCCACTTTCTTTGTGTGCCTTGCTCCAGTTTGTAAATTGGATTATCAGATTGCTTCCCAGACTTCAGCTGTGGCCACATGTGTGTTCAATAATACTCTGGTAAAGAAGTTGCTATTTTCTTAAGCTTCTCGGAGGCCGTGTTTTCTATTTAATGATCCTCTTTTGTCTCCCTCTGTCTCCCCCACTTTAGGAAGAATGGTTCTAAGTGCCTGGTGCACTGCAAGATGGGGGTGAGCCGCTCGGCGTCCACGGTGATCGCCTACGCCATGAAGGAGTACGGCTGGAACCTGGACAGGGCTTACGACTACGTGAAGGAACGCCGCACCGTCACCAAGCCCAACCCCAGCTTTATGCGGCAGCTGGAGGAATACCAAGGGATCCTGCTGGCCAGGTGAGTGGAAGGAACGGCCCCAATTACCCTTGTTAAGGCATAACACTTAAGTGATTGGCTTAGTTATTTTAATTAGAACTTCCATCACTGCGCCATGGTAAGCTTGTGGTCGTCTTGGGAGAGACAGCGCTCTGTTTTCATGGGTTATCTCAGCTGAGCTTGGTAAAATGGGTGTAATAAAGAGCTTTTAGGAGGCTGTTTGGCTTCTAGGATGGCTGGTTTTTTTGAAGAGTAGCATCCCGTGAGCTGCCATCCGAGTGCAACATTCAGAGCTGTGCAGACTCCAGCAGAGATAAATGATGTTCCTATTGCTCGTAACATCACTTGGCAGGGAACTGGCTTTGTCTCCATCTCAGCCTTACAGTTCCCTGTTGAACATGCCCCTCCTCAGCAGCTGGCCTGGTTTTATTTAGATCCCTTTGGGTAAGTGTTGGTGTTAGGGGAGGGGACAGGATGTTCTGTGCAACAACAGTGTGTTTATTCCTGCATGGAGTCCTGAGCCTGGTCTGGAGCTGAGCCTGGGTACGGGCAAGTGTGTTGTAATCCCAAGCCTATCTCCTGATTAGCAAAAAAAGACATAAATATGGCACGTTTTTGAGAAGTGCACTTGTAAGCTGTGTTAAGCAATGTCTTCACGTGATCAGCTGGAAGGAGGTAGTGGTAGCCTGTGTTTCGCCAGATTTTACGGTGTTCCGTTTAGGATCCCGGTGTGCTTTGTCAGGGAGCAGTTCTGAAGCAAGCAGAATTACCCAACCTGAGCCTTCTGTCACAGGAGGTGGCCTTTAGAATGTTTTGACCAAAGTAATGATTTCATAGCTTCTCGGTGCTGTTGAAAGGTGCCTGCTTTATGCTGTTCTTATGCAGCTCAGGCACTCGAGTGCTCTCTTTAGGGTACATTGCTCACCTCTGGCCTCTGCTTGGTTTTGTCACTTTGGGTCTGTCCTGTCCACTTGCAAAGACCTCCTTTCCTTTTTTTTTTTTTTTTGTGCTGATGACTGACCTTTCCTTCTTTGTTCTCCCCCTGCCCACAGCACTCTGGCTGTCTCTGCTGCTGGGTCAGATCTGGGTTCCCAATTTTTACACCAACCCTCCAGTGTCGGCTCCTTCTGTCACTGCAGTCCGTTTCCCCTTTCTGTCCCTGCACAGATTATGAACCTGAGGGCTCCTCCCAGCTTATTCCCTGATCAGCTGCACCCTCAGGATCCCCCAAATGCTGACTGCCACAACAACCCTCTTTTTCTCTGAAAAAGCAGCCAAGTTGTATCAAGTCTCGGGATAGATGACAGCAGAATAGATATTTTAAGAAATTGTGCTCTTCTGAGCTGAAACCCTTTGAGGGAGACACCACACCTGCCTTTGGTGCCTCGTGTGACACCAAACACGCTGCTGGCACCAGTTAATAAAGGTCAGTGCTTAACTCTTGAGCTAGAGGTGACCTGACCATTGTGGTGTGCTGTGTAGCACTGAGTAGACTGGGAAAGTAGATCTCACTGCGGTAGAACTGGATGAAGGAAAATAAGCTTTTCTGATGGGGATAAACCTGCCAACATCCTTTGCAACAGGTTGGTGAACACCTGCGAGGAGCCCTGCGCTGGTAGCAGCTGGTGTATCCCATCTCCAAGCCCTCAGCTCTGCAGTTAGTTTAGGTGATCTGTCAGCCTGGTAGTTGGTGGCACGCCTGCAAATCCACCCTCTATAAACATTTTGGTTAAGAATATTTTAATTTTTTTTCCCTGTCTTCAGTAATTTATTTTTCAGGAGGTAAGCCTTTCTTGCTGCCATCATTTTTTATAGTGTGTGGTTCCCCCACCGCTGCTCCTGACCTACTCTGCAGGTCCCCGTACAGTGGCACAAACAGGATTACTCGTGAGGCTTTAAAAAATGCAAGAGCAGTGCATTACATCTGTGTGTGTAGGACTAAAAGGCCTGCAGTAAATGAAGCTTCACTGAAGCAAGGAATGACCTCTCTGTGCTGCAGAGATGGTCCCTCTTTATGTGGTTCCTTTCTCGGCTCCAAACTGCTTTTTTTTTTTTTTTTTTTTTCCTTCTCCGGGTTATTTAGCTTTGCCCTCTGGCCGCCTTGTTTATTGCTGTGGTATTCCAAGACAGGTAAAAAAACAAAACAAAAACAACCACAAAAACCCAACAGATTCCCACTCATGTGACTGCTCCGATTTCAGAGGGAAGGTATGTGAGGGCAGCCATGTGCTCGCACTATCTAGTTACAGTTTTGTGTTGGGGTTATAGCAACTGGGATATGTTTTCCAGCTGTAAAATGGAAAACCCCTGCCTGCTTTTAGTCACAACAACAAGTGTGTTTTGCTCTTTGGGACTGTCACACTTCCTGGGGTTAGTTAAACTGTCCCCTCCCTCTGGTGACAGACACGGAAAGGCTGAGCCAGCCCTGTTTCTTTCATTAGTTATGGATAGGTCACAGGAAAACTCTCTGGGATCCCTTATGCCTTGTGTAACTTGTGAATCCACTGTAATATTTGTATGTGGGAGCCTGGGGAGCTGCTGCAGCGTGATGGGAGATGTGGAGGGCTCCTCCTCCAAGGCTGGTGTGGACACAAGCTGGTCAGCCCTGCCGTGGGCTGTTCTCCCAGCACTGGGAACGCTGCCCAGAAGGGTCAAGAGGTGGCCATGGGCTCCTGTTCTCTGACCCTGCTTTTAGCACCTCTTGCCAGTTGTAAGACTGGAGGAAGCGTGAGATGAAAAGTTAACAAAAGTTAACACGCCTCTCCCAGCGGTTGTTGACATCTGTTTTGCTTCTCAGATCAAGGCTGCGGTTTGATTCTCAGATCAAGGCAAGTTTGGGTTCCTCACGTGGGAGGGTAGTTTTGACTCTCAACATCAGAGGCAGAGCAGAGCGCTGGATTCGAGCACCGAAGCGCCAGGGTAGGAAGTGCCCTCGGAAAACATCAACAGCTTCTCCCCAGGTTACATGAGCAGAGACGTGGGAATTCTTTGGCATTCCACCCAGAGCCTGAGCAGCAACCTGCCCCATGGACAAGCCTGGGTCTGCTGCCGGTGTCAGACTTTGCTCCAAAACCCATTAGAGGCAGGGCACGTGCATCCCGAAGCAACACCTTTGGCCTGTAGTCGTGACCATCCTCTCCTCTGAAATTCTCCCCTGATCCTGCCCTGTTTCTTCTGTGAAGTTTGTAGCTGATTATGGGGTTAGAAAGCTAAATCTGGGATGGATTATTTTCCTTACCTGTTGGACACCCACGATTAAACTGGTACGTTGTAATTAGTTCAGTAGCATCTGTTAACGAACTTGCTGCAACCCATCAGTGTGTCTGGGAGCTCCTGCTTGAGCAAGCAAGGCTCTGGAGGGGTTTTGCAAGGTCTCCTGTAGATCCAAGGACCTTTCTGTGGTATCTGCTCTCCTCCTAGGGGCAAACAGTGGAAGCACAGCCCTGTGGCTGTGGTCACTCAGCAAAGCCCTTGCAGATGTGGCTACCTGGTGTGGTTACACTACAAGAAGTTGCCTCCTTTGCTCTCTATAACCCCGGGGGCATGGGTTGGGTGTTTTTTTTAAATGGAGATAAGGAAGGAGGTGCAATGCTGGCAGTTTCTTGGTCTTCTGACTGCTCAGAGCTTCCTAAAGGGGCTTTCCAAGAGCTGGAGAACTCTTGAGCTTCCTTCCTCTGAAAGGCAGGTGGTGTTTTGGACTGTTTGTTGACTGCTGAGGATGTTGTCTCCGTTTTAAATGCACCCACACCCACATCCACTCACCCCACCCTATGCCCTTGGTTCCCAGAGCCCTGTTTACTGCTCACTGAAGCTATTCAAAGAAGGAGACACAAGAAAAGTGGGATTTTATTTGGTGTCCACCATCCACTCGCATCCAGGACTGGGGACCCTGACTCTTCTGCCCATTGCTCACTTGGTAGCAAATGGAAGGGTATTTGCTGGCTGGGAAAGGGCCAAATTCCGTAGTCAATTTAACGTTGCACTTGTTGAGTAGACCGATAAAATCCTGCTGGGGAATACGTGTGCGTGGAGCAGAACAGCAGAGAGGGATTTAGCTACTGGAAAGTGGCTTGGAATCAGCTCCTCCAGCAGCAGGTTTGGCTCCGAACTGTTTAGGTGAAGCTGCCGTTGTGGTCAATGATTCCAGTATTTGGCACGAGTTTTTGTGTAGGTTGCATCCTCTTACAGTAAGGTGGGTCTGGCTCTGGTCTTTGAAAGCACTGCTCAATGTTTCCATTGGCTTTTCCTCCCCGCAGCAAACAGCGGCATAATAAACTGTGGCGCTCGCACTCGGACAGTGACCTCTCGGACCATCACGAGCCCATCTGCAAGTCTGGGCTGGAGCTGAACAAGAAGGAGATCACCACCTCAGCCGACCAGATCTCGGAGGCAAAGACCAACGACAACCAGCAGCCGATGTCTCCCATCTACTCAGCTGAGCTAGAGAGGGAGCAGCAGCTCCCAGAGGATGCAAACATGATCGAGGAGATGTGCGTGAAGGAGAGGAGGATCCACCTAGAGTTTACCTCTCGAGATTTCCACGCTGAGCAGATGGAGGACAAGCTGAACCTGAACAATCTGAACGGCTGTACGGCAGGATGTTGTGTAGACTCTGTCCCCCCTGATAACTGCCGTGCTTCTGAGGCCTTAATGCAGCTCCAGCACCCCCTGGAAATAACAGAGTTTCCTGATTTGACAGTGGACGATCTAGAAAAAGATGCCCTCAAGCCTGATATGAACGTGCACTTGGTTCCCATGGAAGAATTCACTTCGTGCTTAAAAGACTTTCCCCAGTCCCCAAACCAAAATTCCCAGAGTCTCCAACAGAATCCCCAGCCCGAAGTGACAGACCTCAGTACAGACAGGATTGATTTCTTCAGCGCTTTGGAGAAATTTGTGGAGCTTTCTCAGGAGAGCCGGTCACGCACCTGCTCCCATTCCAGGATGGAGGAGCAAGGGAGTGGAAGGAATGGGGTCTCCAGGGTGCCCGTGCTGGAAGTGCCGCCTGCTGCCGACGGTGGTGCAGATGCTCAAAGAAGCAGTTCTGGAAACTCTCCTCAGGCATCGGATGACTCTTCCACAGATGAAGAGCAACAAAAGGTTAAAATAATTTGCTTGGGGTTTTTTTTGTTTTTGTTTTTTTTTTTAGGAACTGCTGCTTGAACCTCTCTGTGGGTAGTGAGATGGCTGTGGACAGGGGATTTTCTAGTCCTGGCTTTCACTGAGCTGGGTAACCGTTTGGGATGGGATTGTTAGATGCTTCCCCCCTTCTTCACTTTAAGATGCTTGGCCTTTTCTGCACTTTTTTCCCTTAAACATCTGTTTGCTGGCAGTGGCAGGGCACTGGCTGAGCTGACCTCGACCTGACCTGCTGTGCTGTTCTCGTGAGAAACTTATTTTTGAGTTTCTCATCAGGAGAGCAGATAGGTGGGACTGGACCCACTAAGGCAGCTGAACCCTGAGCCAGCCCAGGCCACTCAGCATCCCAAACCCACACGGGTATTTATCTGACTTGAGAAATCCACCAAAGAAAGGGACAAAACTGGCACCTTTCCCTGGTTGGGAAGCACCAGCATTGGGATGGTAAATCAAGGCAGATGTAGAGCTTCCACGGCTGGGGGAAGAGAATGAGCCTGTCCAGCCCCAGGGTGATGGAATCAGGCACATCATAGCTCACTTCTCTCCTGGGTAGAGGGACATTCCTGACAAAATTTAGTAACCTCTGAATTGAGATACCTTTCTCTTGTAATTGCTTTCCGCCCTCCAGGGCTCTCACAGGGATTGATGATGTCCAGGGCCATCGTTTTCTGGGAGCCTCTCTTATTTAAATTCCACGCTGCATTGCTTGAATCTTTTCCATCTCCATGTGAGGCAATAAGGCTCTTCCAAATATAATCGGCCAACGCTCTCTCCAGTGATTTGGCAGAAGGAGTGTCTGTGCGGATGGGGGAGCCTCTCTGGCCATTTCCCTCCGGGAAACCGGAGCGTTTCAGAGCTCGGTCACTCTTTATGCTGTACTTCTGCTTGCTCCCATACGTGAGCAGAATCTTTCATGTTTTCAGTTGAAAAAACAGCATTAGGATTTATTTTTTCTGTTAACTGGACTTCTCATTATTTAAAAGAAAAAAAAAAGCTAAATTTCCCTTGGAATTTGTGGCAATTAAATAAAAGTTCTTAAATCTCAGTCTAGGTGAAAATGCAGCCTGGAATATGTTAAACGCAGTCTCGGAGATGATAACGGTTCTCTGTTAGTGATCACAGCCCTTGTCATCTGTCCCCAGACGCTGGCACGAGACCTTTTTATTCCTCTGGGGATGTGCACCCCCATTTCCCTTAACCCGCTGCCATTTGCTCTGTGTCAGCACAGCTGATCCACTCTGTAATTCTTCTCTTTCTGTGTTGCAGGAGGTCCCCGAGCTGCCTAGCACAGGCCATCTCACAAGATCCCACTCGGAAAATGCCATTTCTGTGAAGGAAATCATCACGGAGATAGAGTCAATCAACCAGGCAGCAGGACCTGCCCAGCAGAAAGAGGGTTCAGCCAACCTCACCCAGACACCAAAGAGGAACACGGTGCACGACCTGCCAGTGGAAGCAATTTGGGCATCAGAAAAGGTGGAACCGAGCGAAGGAGCCTGTGCTGGACACCAGGAAAAGGAGAAGGACCTTCTTCAAGCTGAGCAAGAAGCTGCCCCCTCCCTGCAGCCGTCTGCTGGTAAATCAGACCTGGAGGAAAGCAGCCCTGGAGTGGAGCAGCAAGAGCCTCGTGGTTCCATCAACTCTGAACCCAAGTGGTGTCCTGGCTCTGTCCGACGAGCCACCCTGGAGTTTGAGGAGCGCTTGAGACAAGAGCAGGAGCACCAGCACACGTCCCCAGTCTGTGTCTTACCGACCCGCAAGAACTCCAGGAATGACTCTCCCGCTGCCGAGCTCCTGCCGCGGGGGAAGAGCGAGGAGCCACCCCTGGAGCTGGCTCCAGAGGGTGACAAGGTGCAGGGTCAAGGTGCTGAGGAGGAGCTGCTGCCACCTCCAGGGGCAGAGCTGCCTGTGGGCAGACACCTGCCCGCACCCACAGGTCTCCCAGCCCTGGAGTCCCTGCCTGCAGAGCCCAGCCCGGGGCAGGAGAGACCGACACAGGAACGCAGGACAGTGGTCTCTTTTGATGGGACGGAGGAGCCATCCCTGCCCTCTCTCCTCCCGAAGAGAATTGAAATCATTGAATACACTCCCACGGTCAGGTCCGGGGAGCGCCCCGACACAAGCTGTGAGCAGGGCGGGCTGGCCACGGCCGTCCCCTCTTTAGATGAAAACTTGAACCCTTCCTTGTGCTCGGAGAAGGCACCGGCCTGTCCCAGAGCCCCGACGCTGGTCAGTCTCTCGCTGCCGGAGCAGGCGGTACACAAGCAGGACACCTTCACTGCGGGCAGCCCCAGCCAGGAAGGTGGTAGGTTATCTGTTCACCTCGGTGCTGCTTCCCCCTCTCCACAGGTGACCTCTACGCCTTCATCCAGCCCCGATCGTTCTTCTCACCCCTACGTAATTCACCTGGAAGGCGTCACCGAGCAGAGCACAGGTACAGACGATGAGCCGGTCACGCCGTCTGGCGTTGAGGGAGATGCCACTCTCCCATTCAGGGACAGACCCCAGCCTCTCTGCACCTCGAGGCAGCTGAGTGGTGAGGACTTCACCGACATGGACCTTCTGGACATCTCTTTCCTGTGTTACAGCCTTCCCCGCAGCTCCAGCAGCCACAGCGTGGAGGAGCGCAGCAACAGCCCGGGGCTGGTCAAGCAGCGAGCGAAGGAAATAGAAGCTCGGATCCGGCAGGCAGGGCTCACCACACCTTCCCACATGAAACGCTCGGCCTCCTTGGCCAAACTGGACTGCCTGGACCTCTCCAAGGACGACTTATCCGAGAGGGAGTCGGCCTCTTCCGATGCCAACCCGGTGCTTCTCACCTGCGTTGCCCTCTGGCAAGGTTTTCGTGGAGGGAGGTTGGAGAGGGGCTCGGAAAGCACGTGTGGAAAACATCGCCTTTCCTCCCCGGAGCCCACTAGGCATTTTGTGGAACAGCTGAGAACAGCCGAGTGCATTGCCCAGAGCAAGCCCGTGGAGAGGCCGCTCGCTCAGTACGCCAAAGAGTGCAGCTCCAGCCAGCAGAGTTTGTTTTCCAGCGCGGATCCAACGTGGACTAGCTCCGAGGAGGGTCCTCCGCTGCTCCAGGTGCAGGTCCTGGACTCCTTGGCTCCGGCTCAAGGTCTGGCTGTCGCACCCCGGCAGCAGCACGGGAGAACTCACCCTCTGAGGAGGCTCAAAAAGACCAATGATAAAAAGCGGACAACCAATCCCCTCTACAATACTATGTGATCCTGAGCCCTCGGCTGTGGTTTCTTACCGAGAACCCGTGGTGTTGCGTGCACGCAAGGGGCAGGTGTAATATAAGGAACATGCACTTTATTGGTTAATTTTATATATATTGTCATTTTACTGTTCCTGGCGCATGTAGGTGTGGGTTGGTTCTTCTGTGTGTGACTCTGACTGCAGGACTGTTTGGGTTTTTTTTACGTTTTTTTTAACTCAGATAACCTCAAATGTTCTCTTTTTTTTTTTTTTGTTTTTTTTTTGTTCGTTTGTTTTAAAAGAACACCTTTATCATGCGAAAATGGATGCTGGCTTGCTTTGGCATGGTGGAGTTTTGCTTAGAACCAGATCTAAGTTCCTAACTTGAATTCTCCCCGTGCCTCGAAATGGTGCTGGGCAGTTGTTGGGGTGAGAGCCCCCATAAATGTGAAGGCTGTGCCAAGGTCCCTTCCTTTGGCCTTTCTCTTATCTCTGCAAACTGGAACTCCACCATGCTGGCAGATCACTCTCAAAGCTGCTTCAGGACAGGACCCCCTGGGCTCGGTTTGGTTGGTGCATCCCCAAAGGGAGCACGTAGGGGTGAATACTCCCGACGGATGGGCTCGGAAAACCCTCGCCTGGACCAGTGGGCGAGGGGAGGAGGACACCCCCCCCAAAAAAAAACCCCACCATGGTGTTCTTTTAAAACAAACGCTTCATTTAGGGTTTTAACCCTCCCATTACTTGAATACTGCTGTGGGCCTTCCAAGTTCATGGCCATATCATCTGTCCTCTACCCTCCTGCTCCCTCCCCCCCCCGCCCCCAGCCCGAAAGCTGTTGGTGTCTCCTGCCGCCTGGGTTTCCCTCTCCCCCCAAACCTGGAGGCTGTTTTCATTGTTACACAACATTGCCCCTACTGAATGCAAAGCTTTGTCTTCTCTGCTGTCACTCCTCACACTCGACCTGGAGGGAAGATCTTTTCTGGAAGTTTTTTCTTTTTTTTTTTTTCCTAAATTGTATATATGGTATTTATATCAATTTTTTTTTTGGCCGTTTCTATGTTGGTTTTTTGGTTGGTTTTTTTCTTGTTTTTTTTTTTAAAAAAAGGGCAAGACTGCATTCTGTAAACTGGAAAACAAAACCACCTTACTCAAAGTCAATGCTGTTCGTTGTGATCTGCACAGAAATGAGAGTGGATTTGAGGTTGTCTGCTGTCTTCCCTTTCCAAAAGTGAGCCTCGATGCCAGCCTTTGCCAAATGTATCCCTTCTCCTCCGGTGCTGCGTGAACCCCCGTTGCCCCACTGCGGGAGGACGACTCTGTATCTAACCATCTCCCTCCTGCTTGAAGCTGTTTTTCAGAAGTGGGACATGGAAAGCCATCAGCTGCTTCGAGCCATTCTGCAGGTTCTTGCTTCCCCGGAGAACCTGCGTTTGAAAGGTCCGCTCCAAATTTCAGCGAATTATTTTTACGGTTCTCAAGCTTAAAGCAAAGCTCCTTCTTTCCAGGCCCTGCATGTCAGCAAGTTGTCCGTGTGCTGTGGGAGCAGAGAGGGAGGCTCTCGGCCGTGGCAGGAGAGCTCTGGGTTCTGTCTGCAGCCCCGTGGCAGGTCAGTGGCAGAAGCAGCGTGTCTGAGCTGGTGCTTGGCTCTGGCCCAGACCTGCCCTCCGGGGAGGAACGGAGCAGAGAGAAGATGCAGAATGGCTCCAGCTGCTGAAAGCCCAGCATGGAGAGGACGCGGTGTGGGAGGAGCAGCAGACAAGGCCGTGCCTAGAAAGCAGCCCTGATGCTGCAGAGCTTTGCGGCTTCCGACGGGACGAGCTCATCTTGAGCCGGAGAGGAACGCAGGGCACTGGAGCACCGTGGAGTATTGGGGAAAGCAGCGTCTGTCTGTCCTGGGGTTGGGATGTCTGTACCCCCCAGCTTGCCCACAACCATCAGCAGGTGATAGCTTAGCAGTTGGCAAGGTTAATCCCACCACGCTGCCCTCCTGTAGCTCCCAGGGATCCTCCTGTGCTGCCTCCCAGACCCTGCAGCCCGGGCACGGGGCCGTGAGCGTGTCTGTCCTTCTCCAGCAGGAACGAGCACTTCATCCCTCCCCAGGAGCCTCAGCTCTGCTGGGGGGGTTGTCACCTGTGCTAGCCACAGGCTGGAGCACAGCCCAAAGTAGCCCAGCAGAGTCCTGTCTTGGGACAAATGGCACGTCATCCCAGGCCATTTCAGTCACTAGAAGTCACCCAAGTGCCTGGCCCGGGAGGCCAGATACTTCTTTGGGACGCTGAGAGACATGTGGCTTCTCCTAGCCAGCTCCAGCTGGCTTGGGAGCTGGGCAGAGAGTCTGGAAAGGCCAAAGTGGCTCATGTCATCTTGTGAAGGACAATTTCAGTCCTCGCCTCCCCCACAAACCTCACCAGAGCCTGCTGCCCACCATTCCTGACCCAAGGACATATCTGCCTGGGGATGGGGTGCCACCAAACCTGCCCTGCGTTGGAGGGAGCATGCTTGGCTGGTAACGTGTCCTGGTGACAAGGATCTGCTTGGGAGGGGAAAACCCTGTGTATAATTTGTTCCCTTGAGAAGGGAGGAGGAGGAGGAAGAGGATTGGGTTTCTTTGCCCAGCTTGATCTCAGGAGAAGTGCTCTATAGGAAGGTTCTTCCACACAGACTAGAAACGCTGCTTTCTTCCAGTACCCTGCTGCTGGCCGGGTGCTCCAGCTGGGGAGAGCGGTGAAGGGACAAAGGCCCTTACAGGGAGGTGCTTTGCTGTCCCCTTGTCCTCAGCTCTGGCCCAGCACAACTCTGGTTTTTCTCTGGGAAGCCTGTGGACAGGCGGAGGGAGTCGGGGAAGGTGGTTCTCTTGCGGAGTTATGAAGGCCTTGGAGGTCTGGAGGCTCTGACCTGGATGGTAGGAAAGGGGAACGGGCTGGAGGGACATGTGGCACGCAGCTCTCGGGGAGCCCTGGCTCCTCCTTGGCCATTGTCTGGGCCATGAAGGCACCAAACCCCTGGCATTAGAGCTCTCTGGAGACGGTTGTCCCTTCTCCGTGCATGGTGGCTCGTGGGTGGGTGATGGCTCACTCCTGGTTCTGGTAGGTGCCCCATGAGAGCTTCACTTGACCCGCTGAGCACTGGCTGGGGGGGGGGGGGAGCAGCACCCCCAGGCTGCTCAGCAGCCGACAAGCCTCACTGATCGAGGGGGTTTTAGGAGAAACGTGTTGTTTTAAGGGCATTTTTGTACAAAGCAACTGTTCTTTTGGTCTCTTTGCAAAGCCCTCGTGGAGGACGCTTTATTGTTTACATTGACTCCTGTACAATATCTCAGCCATCGCCTCCCCCCCCTGCCCGCCCCCCCCCCGGCTGTACTGTACCCCGTGAGCCTTGCACAAGCGGGTGGCGTCTGCGTGAAAATGGTTTTTTACACTGCGTTCTGTTGCACTCGATGGTGTGTGTGTGCGGGTGTGTGTGTGCGGGTGTGTGTGTGCGCGTCTGCGTCCGGTCTGCTGGAGAAGTTGTGACATGTACAAATCTCTCCCCTGTCGGCCCTGTCCCCGGGGGGGGCACGGTCCCAGGGGGTGGCAGGAGAGGGACACGGGAGGTGACGCCGCTTCAGGCTCGCTCGGATGCTTAAACGGGGCAGGGATGAGCTCCGTGCCCCTCTGCCAGCAAGGGCCTGGTGGAAGGTGTCCCACCCCAGCTCCGGCTGCCGCTGGGGACCTCCTGGGAGGAGTGACCCACTGGGCACGGGCATGGGCACCGGGGCACTGCATCCGCCCGTGGGCTCTGAGACCCCCTGCAGCTTCCCCAGCCCGGCGGCAGAAGGAAGCCATACCCGCCGCAGGTCCCCGCTCCCCTCGTGGTGTCTCCTGCCTTAATCTGGTCCTAGCTCCACGCAGACCCCCACGCTTCTCCCAGGGGAATCCCCCCCCCACACACACACCCCCGAGCCCTTGGTGGCGTGGGGCAGAGGCAGGTGCTGGAGGGGTCCGGGCTGGGTGGAGGGCTCTGGGTTGCCCTCTGGCAGTGCTGCCAGCCCACCCCCGCTGCAGACATCTCTGTTGGCACAGAAGAAGGTGCCGGTGCCTTTTCTTTTTTTCCTTGGTGGAGATGTGATGTCCGGGCGCTGGTTTGTAGGGACCGTCACCCTGGTGGTTCCAAGCCCAAGCCCTCGGGGACGGCGGGGTCACAAACCGGGCAGGGGAGCGCTCGTGTCTGCCCCTCCTGCATCTCCCTCGGTGGCTGGGGTCCCCCCCTTTCCCCCTAAAGACTTTATGACCGATGTGCTCAGCTGTTTTTAAATGTGAACTTGTGCACTGATGTGCAGATTCAATGTTCTTGTTACCGAATGAATAAAGTTTTATTTTGAAGATGACACGGATGTGCTGCCTCCTGGTTTGGGGTCGGGGCTGGGGGCCATGAGCGATCTCGGCAGGTCTGGGGAGCCAGAGTGGGGTTGTTCACTCCTGTCTCCTGCCAGAAACGTAGATGAACCCATCCTGTCCCCAGTCACCTCCTGTGCAAGGGCTGAGGAGCTCTGCACCCAAGCAGATGCTCTCCCAGCTCCTCCTGTGGTTGTGGGGAAGATGCTGGGGGTTGTGTGTGTCAAATTCGGGATGCTGCGGGTGCCCTCACTGAATGGCTGCCTGCGGGGAAGGTCCTGGGGCTTAAGCTCCAAGGAGGATGCGAGGATTTAGCCAGACCCTGGACCAGACCCACCATGGCCCACCCAGGAGCTGAGCCCAATCCCAGCACTGAACAGCCGCAGCGCAGGTGGATCTCTGTGTTGGGCAACAGCTCAGGTGAGTTGGTGGTGGCAGTGTCCCTGGGGTGCCCTGTCCCTCCAACTCCCTCTGGCACCAGCTGGGAAAAGGTGTCCCAGGGCCTTTTCTCCTTTTGCTGGGGATGTGGCTTGGAGTTGGGGACAAGGGACACAAGGGCTTGTGCCATCCCCAAGCTCCACAGGCAGAGCCAAGCCGTGACCGTGGTGGGACAGGGCAGGCAGGGGGTGCCTCTGCAGCCCCCTCCCTGCCACCCCTTTGGCTGGGTGAGCAAGGATGTCACCTTTTCCCTGCCTTTTTGCCAGCTGCCCCCTCCTGCCCCGCTCAGCCAATGCTCGTCCGGCTCCGCTCGGTGGCCTTGTAGGGTCCAGGGCTTTGCTGCCTTTCCAGGAACCATGGCTCCCCTCCCACGGGTCCCCGAGCCCTACAATCCCTTAATCCCCTTGGGCCAGGGCATCCCTGCGGGGCTGGGCTCTGCTAAATCCCAAATCTGGCTTCTGGATGTGCCCATAACCACCACCCCGCTACGCAGGGCCTGGGGCTGCCGTGGGCTCACCCCCATGGGCTTGTAGCCCCCCCTGAGCCCATAGGGTGGCCCTGGGTGTTGGGAGCCCCCGGGCCAGCCCATGGCGAGGGTCTCTGTGGGACTGGGCTGGCCCCATGGTCTGTGTGTGGGGACCCATCACAGCCCCATGGGATGCCCAGCAGCCCTGTGTCCCCCCACTTGAGCCCTGGGCAGAGGTGACCCGGGGAGGGGGGGGTGTGACAGCAGCCTGGGGGTGTCGAGGGCAGCCCCTCCCCTTGCTTCCCCCCAAAGCTTTAGGAAGATGCTCCCTGGCAGGAGGGGGGTAGAGGGGCTTCTCCTGCCCTCCCCCCACCCCCCCACCCCCGCAGCGCTGAGCCATGAGGCTCCCACCGTGGCGGGGGGGGCTGCGGGCACCCCAGACCACCACCCCCCCCTGTTTTTGGGAGGGAGAGAGTGGTGGCTTGTGCCAAGGCTGTCCCCATCCCTGCGGGCACAGCCCGGGGAGGGGCGAGGGGGGGGAAAAGGGGGCCGGGGGCCGGGCAGGGTGCGGGGACAGGCGGGGCCGGGCCGGGCCCCCCCCCCGCCCCCCCCTCTCTTCTCCCGGTACCCGCCGCGGGGGGGCTGTACCGGCCCCGGCGCCCGGCTCGGCTCAGCTGTTCTCTGCGGCAGCGGCACTGCGCGGGGCCGAGCCCAGCCGCGCCGGGCGGAGCGGAGCGGAGCGGGGCCGGGCCGAGGCGGGGGCGGCGGTGGTGGTGGTGGTGGTGCGGGGTGTGTGTGTGTGTGTGTGAACGAGGAACGGGACTGAAAGACCCGGGTTAGGGGGGGGGGGGGCGGCCGGAGCCGGGCGGAGCCGAGCGGGACGCAGCGCCGGGACGCGGAGGAGCCGCGGAGCGCAGGTGGGAGCCGGGGAAGCGGCGGCGGGTACCGGGAGGGAGGGAGGGAAGGGAAGGGGCGGTGGGACTCCGGGCTGCGGCTCCCCGGGTCCCCCGGCCCCTCGCCCGCCCGCCCGCCGCCCCGGCAGGAGATGGCTATATTTGGAAAGTGACCTCTGGTCGTTCCCGAGCAGCCGCTGCGGATTCAATTGTGGCAACGTAATGGCACGGCCCGGGAGCGGGGGAGCGGGGGACTGTCCTGCCCGCGTCCTGCCTCGCACCTTGCCTGCACCCCGCCTGTCTCACGCCCGCACCCCGCCTGCACCCCGCCTGCACCCCATCCCAACCTGCCTGCTCCCTGCCTGCACCCCATCTGAACTGCTCCCTGCCTGCACCCCGCCTGCACCCCATCCCAACCTGCCTGCTCCCTGCCTGCACCCCGCCTGCACCCCATCCCAACCCGCCTGCACCCCATCTGAACTGCTCCCTGCCTGCTCCCTGCCTGCACCCCATCTGAACCTGCCTGCACCCCATCTGAACTGCTCCCTGCCTGCACCCCGCCTGCACCCCATCCCAACCCGCCTGCACCCCATCCGAACTGCTCCCTGCCTGCTCCCTGCCTGCACCCCATCTGAACCTGCCTGCACCCCATCCGAACTGCTCCCTGCCTGCTCCCCATCCAAACCCGCCTGCTCCCTGCCTGCTCCCTGCCTGTTCCCTGAATGCACCCCATCTGACCTCACCTGCATCCCACCTGCTCCCTGCCTGCACCCCATCCAACTCCCCCTGCACCCTGCCAGTATCATGCCTGCACCCAGCCTGCTCCCTGATAACACCCTGCCTGCACCCCCTCCATCTGTCACGCCTGCACCCCATCTAACCCTGCCTGCACCCCCTCCAGCCCTGCGTGCACCCTGCCTAACCCTGCCTGCACCCCCTCTAGCTCCACCTGCACCCCACACGCTGCCTGCACCCTGCTGAACTCTGCCTGCACCTTTCCTGCACCCCACATGCTGCCTGCACCCCACATGCTGCCTGCACCCTCCCCAGCTGCCCCGGCCATCACCCCGTCCCCTGCATGCCCACCCCCCGAGCTCTGTGCCCGCTGGCAATGGATGAGGTGCTGCAAAACACCCGGAGGGTGCCCCCGCGGAGCCCCCTCACTCCTCCTCGGGGCTGGGGACCGTGCCTGTGGCCATGGGGGTGACACTGGCGGTGCCAGCATCCAGCCCCACCTTGGTAGCAGGGTTCCGGACCCCCTCGGTGTCCAGCTCTGACCCGCGCCCGCTCTGCCAGGCCAGGGGTGATGCTGAAGGACCACTGGGGGCACACAGGGACTGGGCAGATGTGGCTTGGCTTGGCACCACACATGCCCTGGCCAAAAGCCACCGTCTGGGACGTTGGAGGAGCAGATCTGTTCCTACATCTGCCCACACCGGCCCCGCAGGCTGGGGACAGCGGTGCCCGGGCTGTGGTTTGATGGCTGGATGTGGCCCCCCAAAAGGGGCACAGGGGAGTTCCCGGGGACATCCCATGGATGCTGCAGAGCTCCAGCTCTGGGAGCTTCGGGGTCCTGAGGTGCTCAGTGTCCCCAGGCAGGTCCCAGGAGCGGCAGAGGCTTGGGAGGGCGAGGGGGGGCTGTGGGCAGCGTGCCTGGCTGTGGCCAAAGGCTAGAGACCCCTCCGGGGTCGTGCTGAGCCCAGGGTGGGAGCTCCTGTGACCCCCAGCATCCCCATGGGACTGTGTGGCTGTGCCAGGGCCAGCTCTCACCCGGGGTCAGTGCCAGGTGGGCAGGCTGGGGGTGCAGAGGAGGTGGCACACACGGAGCCCTGGGGCAGGGGACCTGTGGGGGGAGGGATGGGGTGGGCACAGCCTCCCACCAGGGTGCTGGGTTGAGCCAGGAGCCCTTGTGCCACCAATGCAGGACAGCACAGAAGGGGACAAGCTGTGACCTGGTGCACGGCACCTCCGTGTCCACCCCAAAATGCCCTCAGCTTCACTGTAGCTGCTCATGTGCCACCCCCCAGTGCCAGCCGTGGGACACAGCACAGCCACAGGGCATGGCACAGCTGCACATCGTGTGGCTCCGTCTGCGGGGTACCCCTCCCCAGCACTTGCAGCACCCCCCATCCCCCCCAGCTGCCCTCCATTCCTGGGGGGACCCGCTGTGGGGTTGGGGCCACCATCCTGCACCCTCTTCCCCATCATCTCCGTGTCCCCAGGCTTCCCCGGTGCCCAGAGCAGGGGGAGGTCTCTCGGAGGGGGACAAAACCCCTCCATGCTGTGCCGGGTAGAGGGGGGGTGATGGCCTCACCCTGTGCCTCCCCCCCCCCAGCCATGAGCCGCCGCGTGGTTCGCCAGAGCAAGTTCCGGCACGTTTTCGGGCAGCCGGTGAAGGCCGACCAGATGTACGAGGACATCCGCGTCTCCAAGGTGACGTGGGACAGCTCCTTCTGTGCGGTCAACCCCAAGTTTGTGGCCATCATCGTGGAGTCTGGCGGCGGGGGGGCCTTCATCGTCCTGCCCCTCGCTAAGGTGAGTGGGGAGGCTGCCAGTGTCTGGCCCCCCCCCCATGGGATGGGTTGGGGAGGGACATGCCGATGGGCTCTGCTTTTGGGGCGGGGGGGGTGGTGTGTGTGTGCTGTGGCTCCAGAACCCCCCCAGATTTGTCCCAAAATCCCTGTCCTCACGTGGGGTCTTGGGGCAGAGGCAGCCTTGGGGTGGTCATTGGCACCTGCAAAGGGTGACATCCTGGGGGCAACCGAGGTGATGCAGGAAACCCCCAGCTGATGTCTCCTCAGCCCGAATTCCCCGGGGACAGCTGATGGCCAGGGAGCATCCCAGTGGGGTGGGGGGTCTGCCCTGCCCACCCTGGCAGAGGAGCTGGGAGGGGGTCCCCAGCCCCTCCTTGTTATCAGAGGGGACACAGAACAAGCTCTCCCGAGGCACATCATTCCCTTCCATGTCCCTACGGGGCCTCGTGAGCCCCGTTCCCACTGTGTGCCTCAGTTTCCCCCTTCAAGGTGGGTGTGAAGCTCTGGCCACCACCGGGATGACCTGCATGTCCCCACTTGTGGTGGTGGCCGGGCTGGGGCTTGGGGGGGACCCACCTGGCAGGATCCCCCTGGACTTACCCCAACACCTCGGTGCGGCAGACGGGACGGGTGGACAAGAACCACCCGCTGGTGACGGGACACACGGCCCCCGTGCTGGACATCGACTGGTGTCCCCACAACGACAACGTCATCGCCAGCGCCTCAGAGGACACCACTGTCATGGTAAGGGGATGGATCCCGGGAGGGAAGGGAGGGGGGTGGATGGCGGACGGGCGCCGGGGGGAGCAGCACGGAGCATCCTCCCCCCCCGTCCCCGCTCCTTCGCCGCCTGCGAAGTGTCACCGGCCTATTTTTAGCCCCGGTGCCGTGCGTTCACGCTGGCGGCGGCTGCTCTCTCCATGATGCAGCAGTTTGTGCTAAATATACCCCCTCCCCGGCGACTCAGCACCCAGGAATAGCTGTGGGGGGGCTACACCCCAGCCGTGCCCCCCTCCCTGTGCCCCCCCCCCCCCCTCTGAGCGCTGGGGATGCACCCCAGGATGCAGGTGCCGCTGCCGTCCCCTTGCCACCCTTCCCCGCAGCCTGAGCTGGGATTAACGATGAGGTTAATTGGCTTTCGGGGCCTCAGCCGCTTAGCGCTCACCTGTGGGGTGATCGTCCCCCCCCTCTCCACTGCCCCCCTGTCCCCGTCCCTCCCCCAGGTGTGGCAGATCCCCGATTACGTCCCCGTGCGCAACATCACGGAGCCGGTGGTGACGCTGGAGGGACACTCCAAGCGGGTGGGCATCATCTCGTGGCACCCCACCGCCCGCAACGTCCTGCTCAGCGCAGGTAAGGGGGTCCCGGGGGCACCCTCCCCGGGGGGGTGGAGGGGAGATGCGTGGGGTGACAGGTGTCGTGTCCTGTGTGTGTCCCCCCCCTTGCAGGCTGCGACAACCTGGTGATCCTCTGGAACGTGGGCACGGGGGAGATGCTGCTGGTGCTGGAGGACATGCACACCGACCTCATCTACAACGTGGGCTGGAACCGCAACGGCAGCCTCCTCGTCACCACCTGCAAGGACAAGAAGGTCCGTGTCATCGACCCCCGCAAGCAGGAGATCGTGGCGGTGAGTGCCCCCGCCGTGTCCCCCCCACCGTCCCGCCGCGGGGACCCCCCCAACATTCTTGATGACCTGACCCTACTAACCCCCCCCCGCACCCGCGCGTCTCTGTCTTTGGTTTTTAACCCGCTAACGGCCGGCGCAGGAGAAAGACAAACCCCACGACGGCGCCCGCCCCATCCGCGCCATCTTCATGGCCGATGGCAAGATCTTCACCACCGGCTTCAGCAAGATGAGTGAGCGGCAGCTGGGCCTCTGGGACCTGGTACGAGACCGTGGCTCCTGCCCGGCCAGCGCCGCCCCGGGGACACGCCGGGTACCGGGGATGCCCACCCCGGGGACACACCAGGGATGCCCACCCTGGGGACACACCGGGGATGCTCTCCAGCAGCACGTGCCCCCCCCAGAGCCTCACGCACTCCCCAGGAGCAGGACTCAGCAGCTGTTTTGGAGGACAGATCCGGGCCCCCCATCACTTTCCCCCACTTTCCCCTGCCCCCTGCTGACTCTCTCCTTCTCCCTCCCC
>JAOQGH010000006.1:8088536-8162186 GCA_025769975.1 Gallinago jamesoni
CCCCCCCCCCCCCCCCCCCCCCCCCCCCCCCCCCCCCCCCCCCCCCCCCCCCCCCCCCCCCCCCCCCCCCGCCCCGGGCGCTGGCGTGGGATGGGATGGGACAAAGTGCCCTGTGCCAAGGCCTTGGGCAAGCGGCACCTCCCCGGGGGGGGTGGGGGTGTGGGGGGGTGGCCACACACACACACACACACACAAAGGGCTAAATGAGGGCCAAAAAACCCAAACCAACCCCAAATAAGGTTAGATGCCAAAACTTTGGGGCAAACAGGTGCCAAGTTGAGGCTCCGCAGAGCCAGGGTGGGCGCAGCCAGGCGGGGGTTGGGGGGGGGGTCACTGCAGGGATGGGGTTGGGGGGGGTGGGCTTGGGGTGGACAGCAGGGTGTCCCCCTCGTCCCCACGCCCCGATTTCCCGGTACCCCTTGCGGATGCTGCTGTCACGGCAACAGTGCGGGCTGCCTCCCGTTGCCATGGCAACCGGGCTGCTGCCAGCTGTGCTGTGAACCCCCCCCTTCCCCTCCCCCCCCCCAGCATCCCCAACAAGGGGGTGGGATGGGACCTCCCCCCCAACCCAGCTCCAGGGTGGGAGCTGGAGGTTACCCCCCCCCCAATCCCTGTGTATGGGGGCTATAACTGGGGCACAGCATCCCACCCCAAAGCCCATGGGGCACGGACCCCCCCCCCCCCCCCCATGCCCACGGTGGCCAACCACCCCCTCCCCGCAGGTACGCAGGGTCCCTGGCCGAGGTGGTGGACGTGGCCGGGCTGCTGGGCAGCCGCTCGCTGCGGGAGCTGGAGGAAGCCCTCTTCTGCCGGACCAAGAGCCACCCCACCAGCTGGGAGGCTTACTGGGACCGGAACGAGCCCCTGCGGGACGCCGACGAGGTGGCCGTGCCCGTGCTGTGCCTCTGCGCCGACGACGACCCCGTCCGAGGACCCCCGTCCCGCAGCCTGCCCATGGAGCTCTTCCGCAGCAGCCCCTACTTCTTCCTCCTGCTCACCCCCCGGGGGGGACACTGCGGCTTCCCCCGGCGGGGTCCGGGGCGCTGCTGGGCGCAGGAGGCCGTGCTGGAGTACTTCAGGGCCATGGCCGAGTTCCTGCGGGCCGAGGAGGGGAGGAAGGGGCTTCCACGGCCCCGCAGGTGGGGGGGTCCCATCGTCCAGCCCCCCA
The DNA here is from genome assembly GCA_025769975.1 of Gallinago jamesoni. Classification (NCBI taxonomy): domain Eukaryota; kingdom Metazoa; phylum Chordata; class Aves; order Charadriiformes; family Scolopacidae; genus Gallinago; species Gallinago jamesoni. The sequence continues at coordinate 8,089,705 of JAOQGH010000006.1, forward strand.
TCTTCACCTGGCAGAGGTCCTACACCCGGTAGCCCCCCAGTGCTGGCGGGGGCGCAGAAAGGCAGGCAGACACTCCGTGTACTAAAATTACTTTATTACAGTTGATTTTTTTTTTTTTTTTAACATTTCCTTTGCTATGATACAAAGGATACTTACAAACAAAATATTACATATGACCTTATTTTTTTTTTTTTCTCTTCTCTTATTTTTCTGACAACTTGGTAACAGCTTTAAATGCACAATCTATACAATTAATACAGGTTATATATGAGCTATAATGCATGTTGAACCAGAAGAATACCAGAATACTGACAATATACTGTACATTAAGCCTTACCAGTTAGTGCTCGTGGCATTTTCTACAAGAAGGAAAACGCACACCTGTAGATTCACTCATACCAGCTGGTGCTACCAGACACGGAAGCAGGAAGGAGTTTAATTCCCCTAGTTAAATCCTTCGTGGCCCATCACCGTGGCGCTGGGCCTGGAAACCTCAGACCAGTGTTCATAGTAAAACAGCAGATATGTGTGTGGTTTTTTGTGGGTTTTCTGTGGTGTTTTTTTGTTTTTTTTTCTCTAACTAACGCTCCATGGCACAAAACCCCCCGCGTCCGGGTGCCTTCCCCCGGCGCCGCGGTGGCTTTGCTACACCTGGATGATGCCCCGGAGCAGACGGGCCACGGCGCTGGGCGAGCTCTTGTTGGTGAGCTGGACCTCCTTCGGGAGGGGGAGAGGAGGAAGAGGAGGAGGAGGAGGAGGAGAGGAAAGGCAGCAACAGCTTTGCTGTCATCAAGCAGGCAGCTCTTGGCTTGTGTGCACGTGAAAAGCCAGCCCAAGGCAGCTGGCTCCCTGGCACAGCTCGGCCGAGCCACGGGGCTTGTGCCCGGCAGGATTTGGTAGCCAGCGGGGCTGGAGCTGCCTCGCCGTTACCTGCTGGCCAGGAAAGGTTGGCTTCTTTTTCCCAGCCAAAGCTAGAATTGTGCAGCTACAGGTGTGCCCTTCCCCTCCTCCCACCATGGTCTACGTAGGACCGATAAGGTTACAAATTATTAATTTTTTTTTAAATTTTTTTTTTTTTAAAGCAACCAGCAAGTGAAGCGTTTTTTTTTAGTTGACTGGCAAAAAGACCTGGCTGCAAACGGAAAATAGCCATCCCCTCCTCCCACCCGCTGCATCCCAGCCCAGAAAATCCCAAACTGTTGGCGGAAGAAAGGAAAATGAAAAAAACAAAAGAGGGGTGGTGGAGAGGAAGGGGAAGAGGGAACAGGTAGGAAAATACCAGGTTTGAGTTAACATTTCCTTGACTTCACACAATGCTTGTGCAAAAAATAAACAAACCACCCCCCCCCCCCCAACCAAACGAAAACCAAACCCAGAAACATGCTGGAAATAATGAAAACAAATGGAAAGTAATATATAAAATTAAAAATATAAATAGGATGTCTGGCTGACTGGTAGAAGAATAGGTCATTTAGGTTACAAAAAGGAATATACATTCAAGAGGCTCTGAACCCAGTGGGGTAACTGATGTTAAACTTGTGTTAATAGTTAGGCTAGAATTCTCAAGTTTGTCTTTAAAATCTTCACAATACAAGCAAGCTATTTTTAAAAAATATACACTATACACACCTCACACAGCTTCTCCTATCCGTATTACACACGTTACGCTACCCTCCCATCCCCTAAACCAGGGGGGTTCCCACGGCTAAGGTACACGGGGTGAGCACCCAGGGTGTCCCCCGTGTCCCCCCCCCTCCTTCCTGACCCACTGGCCCCCAGGTGTTGGTGGGGCAGCTGTGGCTCCAGAGCCCCAGGCGGGTCGCTCGGCCCCCCACGTCTCACCACCAACCTCCTCAAGCATTTACAAGTCACCAAAGGGCTGTAGCCTTTTATGTTATACACACTTCACTTTGTTAACGTTAATTATTTACATCAGGGCTGCCTCCCCCCCGGCCCCCCCCACCCCCCATCCTTTAGCTGTTTCTAGGCAGGTAAAAAAAAAAACACAAACCAATGTTCCTGTTCCAAGCAAGCAGGGGGAAGAGCTGCAAGGGGGGTCAGGAGGGAAGAAAAGCTGAAGAAAGGAAGGGGGTGGTTTGCTTGCCAGAAGCCAAACCCGTACGCGCGTGAACGTCTCTCCTTCTCTGCTGCCACCTGAATCCTTACAAGCTCCCGTCCCCTACGGCCTCCAGGACAAACCAGACCTGGAAATGACAGCCTCGGACACACCAGACCTGGAAATCACGGCCTCACCAGCGCTCAAACTCCTCTATCACCGCTGCCCGGGATGCTCAGCAAAGCCACTCTCCACTCGCAGACTCGCCTCTTGCCACCAGACAAAGAGCGTGGGTGCTGATTTCCTTCCCAGGACGCGTGGGGGGAGCCCACCCCGCACTCGGCAGCGGGTCTTAACAGCAGGAACCACAGCTGGGGCAGGGACAGCCGGACACACAAGGACAGCATCACACCCACGAATTCACCCTTCGCGGCTGCGGTCGGGCTCTGCCGGAGCCCTGGCAAAGCAGCAGCGACGTACTTCAGCTCGTTAACAACCCTGCGCTGATTTCTAAACTCTGCTGAGCTCAGAGTTGCCATAGAAATGCGTGATCCTGGCACTAAAAGCAGGCAACGATCTTAAATGAAAGTCTCCTTTTTTCTTTTTTTTTTCCCTTTTTTTTTTTTTTCCGATTTTTTTTTTTTTCCTCCAGTAGGTTTAGATGATCTCGGGGTTTAAGACAAAAGCAGTCAGAACGGGTGGGAGAGGAGCGGGGGGTGGGAAACAGATCCTTTCTAGAGAGGTTGAGAAATACAGTAATAAGCCTGGTATTAAAACTGCAGCAAAGAACCCGAACTCGGTTCCCGGCGAGTCCAGCTCCAGAGAAAAAGCTCGAAGCCACCGTCTCCATCCCTCCGGCACACGGTGCCCAAGGGAAGGAACTTACGCGCAGCCAACATGGAAAACCCAGCTGGAAGGCTGGAAGCCAAAAGCCCTGGGCCAGTGGCTGCTGGCCTCTCCCCCCAGTACCCCCCCCAGCCCTCCTGCGTCTCCCCAGCCCGCGATAATTAAGCACAAATTCCTTACAGCATCACTTCGACAAGTCTCGGGGATTAGGTGCATGCTGAACTACGACTGGCAATTACAGTAGCTTTTTGCTAGCTGGCACATACTGTATCTATAAATTTTAGTACAAAAACTTAAAAAATACAGAAACTAGGTCAATTTGTTAACTACATATTTACAGATAATTACAACGCTTTTCACTCACAATAATTAAACTAATTGTCAGTGAAAATTCAAACTGTGCATGTTCTGAGGTACCCGTACTCAGGGGTGGGGAGCGGGGCAGGGGACCGGAGGAGCGAGGGGGGGGTAGGGGTGTGTGGTGGGTTTGTTCACATCCCTGGGGGCAACACTCGCCCCCCTCCTGGTTCCTGGACTCAGTGTGTGCACGCAGAGAAAGCGAGGAGAGAGGGAAACCGACGTTGGGGTTGGTTTGGGGGTGTTTTTTTCCCCCCTAGGACATGGCTTGAGGGATGTTTTGAGGACACCAGACGGGTGCAAAGCCAATGGTCAGGGACCACGCTGCCCTCCTGTCCTCACCCCCCGACCACAAGAGGAGCCTTCGGCTGAAGTGCAAGTATCAAGACCCCACAGCTGGGTGGTTAAGGTGCTTGTTTGCTGGCAAATCCGATTTACTAAGTCCCTCTCTAGCTGACAAAGGTCCTTCCCTCCCCAGCCAGGCGCGGGCTGAGGGACAGGGCAGGGATGAGCAGGCAGCGTCCCAGCCCCAGGTGGCTGAACCTCATTGTGCAACAGGAACCAGGGTTATGTCCTGCCACCGTTCCCCGGTGGGGGATGACGTTTACTATGCCCACTAGATCTATCAGCTTTGTTTTTTTGGCTGTAAACACCTACCCACAAGCCTCCCAAGCGCCTCACATGCATTTCTCAACAAGACTCCGGCTCAATCAACTCATAAAAGTGCAAACACAGAAACAAACACAGCAGAGGGACACCGACCGGTGTCCCTGTCTGGGTTTCCACCACTCCTCCATCCTTGGCACAAGGCTCCGGGCTCGCTGCCGGCCAGCAAAGTCCCAGAGGCAGGAGCACAGGCTAAAGACAACACTACTCATTGGGAAAGGGGTAAGGATGTCCCAACCGAAACCAAACCTCACCTAACAAGCTCGCAAGGAGACCTCCCGACAGGGAACAAGGGGGGAAAAACTGCCTCCAAATTCTCTGGTAGCACAAAGAAGAGAGCCCACGTTTGGCATGCTGCTGAGCTGGCTGGGCTTCCCCGGGAGGGGTAAATATCACAGCTGGATGAACAGTTGTGTCTTGACACATACGTGAACCGTTTATCCACCAAACTGCTAGATGTCTCCTTAAGATAGGGTCTGTAGAGGACAAAGGAGAAGGTTAGAAGGGTCCTCACAGCTTGAGGAGCTCGTGGTGTCCAGCATGGCACTCACCCCTCTGCTGTGAGAAAGACCAGGGCAAGACTTACTGGAAATACAGAGCAAGCCCCCAGGAGAAGAACAAGGCTGTCCTCTGCTTACTGAACTCGAGTAACAAAACAGCACATGCCTAAGCGGAACAAAGAATGGCCCAAAACTGTCTGTGTGTCTGTATGTCCGTATGAGCTGTACACACACATATACACACACGCTATCTTTTAACTCTTCCAATTTATCTTCTCTTTTGATGCTCCACAAGACCTGCTCTAGCTACGAGACGCACACAAAGGCAGACAGCGTTCCCAGTTAGCGGCGGCTCAAACTCGAACTCGGGAATGCCCAAAGTTGGCTGGTGCCGGTGCAGCGTGCCAAGACTGTGCCGGGCTCCCCGATCTTTTGGTGGCAAGATGCAGCTGGGGACTCTGAGCTCAGCCTGCTGAGCCCTTCACTGGCCCACTCACCGCCTCCCCGGCACGTCACACATCGCCTCAACCGCTCTCCAGAGCCCTAAACCATCTTCTCCGCTGATCTTCTGACTTTCTGGTACCCTCTGGAGCTCTTTCCTTTACGGAGAACCCGTAGCAGCTGATCCTACCCCGTCCCTACACCCCAGAAAAAGAAAGCTACAATTAGCAAGGGCTACAATTAAGCGAGGGCTGTTGCCTGCCTTGGCTGGCATGGGACCTACGTGCCCTCGCCCCGCTGAGTCCCACCGCAGGGGTTGCTTTTGCTCACAAACAGGAGTTTTTAAAGAACAGCAGAACTGAAGTGCCCTGACAGAAATGCACAGCATGAGGGGGGGGTGTGTGCACCTACACCCACACACACACCTACATACGGAGTATATAAATATATACAAATGAGATACCATATATATATATCCAGAGAGATGTGCGTATCCAACAGAGTAATGGTAGACAGTGGTACAATACGATTTATTGCCTCTCGAGAAATGGCACATAAAAGCAGGGTCGAGGAGGGGGCAGGGCAGCCTTTTCCCTGGGATTTTGGGGGGTTGGGGGGTGGGTGTTAATAAAGAGCATCACCCTGGGATGGAGCAGGGGTGCACCCCGGGCAGGTTAGGGTTCTGTGCGATGCACCTTCTTCTGGAGTGGGAGGGTTGGGTGGGACAGAGAGCGGTGTCAGCCTGGCCCCGAGCCAGGCGAGGAACGGCTGCAGGGAATTTTCTGTGGAAAGCTTGGTATCGTACCACATTTATGTCTTCAACCCCTTTGAAGCTCACGGGCTCGGAGCGAAGGCAGGTGAAACGGAGCCGTGGCCTCCATTTCAGAGCTGCACACCCCAGGAAGAAAGCACGTAACGCTCAACATGGAAGGGAGAGGTGGCTGCTGGCTCCCCGGGACCACGGAGAACAAGGAAAACGTGGTCCCTTTCACTGATCTTAAATAAATTCAAAAGATATTCAAATCAGAGAGAGAGGTAAAAATGCTGGCTCCCCTGCTTGTTGTTTTGTTGTTTTTTTTTTTTATAAAATCTCTGGGCTAAACCTACACCAGAACTTTGGGTCTTTGCAAAGGGGAGAGAAAAATAACCACAGAATAAGAGATTTCAGGGGTCAAGCTGGTGATTTGAAAATACTGCAATAAAGTTTGCAAAGTAGTCCACACAGAAGAGTTTCCCCAGTGTTAAATACAAACACAAAAGATGTAAGAGAACATCTTTGCTGAGGTACTGGAGCAGTTTCCACAATTTACAGATTACAGTATTTTTAAAACCAAAGTTAGGGCATGACTGCAACGGGTACAATAGGGAGGTAACTGGTCTTAGTTTTAAAAAATAGAGTTTGCAAACTGATTCAGAGAGTGTTTGCGTCTCTCTAGTGTAGAGTTGTTCATGTATCTCAGAAATACACCCGAGATACACTCAAATTCTCAACACCAGGGGCCTCCTCATACACCTCCAAGGCAGAGCCTGACCCCGAGTCCCTCTGGCTACAGCTGCGTAACGGGGCGCTTTCTCTGGAGATCAGGCTTGTTTGGGACAACTTTCCTTCCCCCACATACACACAGGGACACACACATTTAGACCAGTTGATCTGAATCAGTTTTTGCAAACTATTTTAATTAAAATATTAACTTGTTGGAATAGTCCAGGTCTGCACATGATATACATGTAAAAATGGTTACTACACAACTTTTTTTTGAATACAAAAAAGCCAATATGGGATTAGCCATCATTTGGATTCAGCATTCAGTCATGCTTGACATTACACAAAGAGATGGGTTGAGAGAATTCTGTTGAAGTAGCTCAATTTAAGCCAGAGACTTTGACCAAATTCAAACCATAACAGAAGCAAAAGAATGAACCCACTGAACTTGCAGGTATAGCCTGTCCCCGCGGTCGCTGCTGCTGTTTGTGATAGAGGAGCTGAACTTCAAAATGCTGTGTTAGCACCATGCTCTGGGCACAACCCCCACACTCACAGGGTAAATCCCAACGCAATTTCGGCCTTTCATTTTTGTCTCTTTCTTTCTAACCCCAGGAAAATACAGGTACCTTTCCTAAATCAGTTTCGCTGCGTTTCGACAACACTGCAATGCAAAAGAATGACCCCAAAACATCCAATTCCACATAAAAACAAAGCAGAGGAAAAGACAGGACAATTCACGGTCACTGCTCGCCCCAGGGGGCAACCAGAGTCACCTCCATGGGACCACCGCCTCATCCCAGGCTTCTGTCAACTGTTAGTACTACGGAGCTCCTTACTAAGGGGCTGCTCAAACATATTTTGGTAGAGTTTCCACCTTGGATTAGAGTGATATGCTATGTCAAGATCCTAGAAATCCCAGTTGGATTCACCGGACGCTGGCGGGGAGTTAAGGATTGGGAGTGGATGTTAATTTAGCTAACGAAAGAACGTCGCCCTGTTGAGAGTACTGAACAGCAGCAAGACACTAGAGTATTTACTATATAAATATGTCACGTGGACAAAACACATTCGGAAAACCTTGCTTTTGAGCCCTATAAACATATTAAAGGCAAATCCTAGAGTTAGCAGCTAGTGTTTTCTTCAAGATGATTAGTGTGCAAGGAAAAACATTTACAAAGAACCCTGGCTGGTCAGTCCCCAAGACGGAAATCTTTGCCTCAAGCCAAACTTCATCTGCCTGCTCTTCCCCTGACCCAGCACTGCCTGGCCCAGACCTGGCACAAGAGCACGGGGGGCATCTCCAGTTCCCAGCACTAAAGGGATGACACGATGCCACAAAGTCACTCGGTTTAACGAGACTCCCTGACCCCTTTATCACCGTATGGATTTCACAACCTCCTTTGCTTCCTTTCAGTAGTACAGCAGCTCCAATGAGCCTCTGGAAGTAGTGCCTTCTCGCATGGTGTGATATGCTGCCAAAATATCACAGCATCTCAAGGGACTGTAAAAAGTTGTGAAGTATTGCAGCAACGAAAAATAATAAAAAAGGAGCCTCACATGCAGCAAGATCTACAGTGGTGATGTGGGTTAGTCATCAGCTGGGAAAGAGTCATTGGCTCAGCTCCTCCTGGTACACTGTGGCAACTAAACATTTAAACAGTTGGCTACACTCTACATGTAAACAGGAAATTGCAACAAGCCAAAAAGGTAATAAATTGGTGGATGTAGTATAATAATGAAAAACCCAATCAATGGCATTTTGTGACTATGGCATCCTTCAAAATACCTCTGGCATTTGAGACTGATAGGCTGAAAGTCTAAACGTTTCTGAATGGAGCAAAAAGGACTACGCTGGGCTCCAAGAATTATTCTGATGCTTAGCTAAAATGAGATGTCACAGTATTAGCTGTACAAGTGCATTACTTACGCTCCTCTGCCCAACCTCGTCTGAGCTACCAGCAGCACAGTCAGGGAGTGTTAAAGCAGGAATACAATTTTGAACATTTCTAGCCTGTTCCCTCCCGACAGCTCTACCTACACGCTTCTCGGGAAGCTGACCAGTGCCTTCTGAGAGAACGTCACTTCTTACACAACACAGAGCGGGCACTTGGGTAGAAGGGCCCTGCTGAGCCCTGGTGTCTCTTGGCTTCTCTTCTCACCCTTCTTCCTCACCTACGAGTCTTTGAAAATGCCTTTTGGCGGAGGCAATACCCTAGAAATGTATCCAATTTAATGACAAATAAAAATGGAACAGAAGATCCAGCTGTTCCTCCCCTGGATGTTGGGTTTAAAGGCAGCTCGCCTGGTTTTTGCAGGGTGGCAGTTCGAAATTTATGGACGTGGGAGGAGGTCTCCATTCTCCCTCAGACTTCCTACGGATCGCGTGATGAGGGCAGTCTGAGGCCCTTCTGTTCTGTCAGTGTGATGACCACCAGCCAACTCTTCTGACTAATTGCATATATTTCTCAGACGCCCTCCCAAGACCCCTCCAAAAGTTAAAAAAAAAAACAACAACAAAGAAACCAAAAAACCACCCCCCCCAACCCTGCAGCCAAATACTATGACATCCCAGTTAGTAAACACAAAACGTAATGCTTTACAAAATGAATACAATATTCCATGTGCACCCAGCTTCCACACGTCAGCACCGCACTGAGGAGGCTGCTGGGCTGGTGTCTGTAGGCAGTTTCTGTTGGCAGACAGCTCCAGTGGAATTGCCACCCTCAGTTATTGTTTAAGTTATGTATAAGACATGTGTGAACCATTGGATATTTGTGAAGTAACACTTGTGCTCCTGCTCATGCCCTGTTCCGTCCGTCCCCCAGAAGCTGTCCGCCTCAGAGCCTGGGGGCTGTTGCGGACCCCTATAGCACTACTTCGAGGTACCCCCTGCATGGGCCCCGAGGGGTGACCCCATGGCTGGGGTCCACCTTGCATTGGATGGCCCCAAGCTTGTGGTGGGCCACCCATGGGATGACCCCAGTGAGGTCCTGCACCCCCAGTAGGATTGTGGGACCAGCCAGAAGCTCCCGGGTAGCTGTGGCTGAACGCCTCGGGGGAGAGATTAGAAAGAACCATATTACTAAAACCTAGCCTCATGCTTTCTGAGTCAAAGGCTTCGATCTCGCGAGCTTGACGCTCCAGCAGGCTTCGTATCCGTTCAGTACGCTCGTTCTGCAGCGCCAGCATCTCCTCCTCAATCTAGGAAGGAAAAAAAAGAAGAGACAGTTGTAGCAGCAGGACTCCTCTACAGGCACGGCCCCAACTCTCTGAAGGACTTGTTAACACCAAGCTAACGAGGAACCTTCTCCCTACATCCACAATCTGTTCTGAATGCAAAAGGGAAGTCCCAGACCTGCACATGCCAGAGCTCAGTGAACACCAGTCGGAGGGTCTCAGTCCCTGCTCCCTGGTGAATAAAGAAGTTTTAGGGGTGTGAAGCCAACGGCTGCGGTGATACTAACAGCTTGACAAAAGTTCATCTTAGAAGATGCAGTGAAGTCTACAGCTCTCACAAAAGCCTCCTGGGAAAGCACCTTCAGCTACAGCCAAGCGCAGTGCCTATACAGCCAAATACCTGCCAACGCAGCTTAATGTGACCTTCACTGTTGGTAGCTGAATCTGACGATGACGACTGCTATTTTCTCCAGGATTCAATGTACGAGCCCACATTCAGTTTCCTCTCCGGCGTTGACTGGCCAGGTTTTCTTAGCTCATGTTTATCACCTCCTATCTAACCCTTTCCTAAATTGGTTTCTCATGTTTCTTTACCCTGTTACTTTCTCCAGGGTGTGTGGCTGAAGAAAGCAGGCAGTGATGTTTGAATTGTGTGGCAGATTACTAGCTAGATGATATGCAAAGCTGGCAACTCCAATTTCTTGTTCCTAACACTGTTCCAAATCGGTTTCCAACCGTACTTTGGTAGGGGCACCGGGATCAGCTCTCTAAGTACAGAAAACATGGGGCTACAGCCTCCTGACACCCATCAGACAGGGATGAAAGCCTTTCTTATTGAAATCTTTGCAGTCAGGTGGAGAACCAAAGAATCACTCCATTATCTTCTTGCCAGCACTGAAAAAGCTACTTTTGGCCTCAGTGAAAAAGACCAAATGGATAAAAAGCAGCAGCCAAGACTTTTAGCAGAGCTCACTGGCATCTCCCCTGCTGTCAGCAGCAACACAGCCAAGAGGTGTTATCTTGGTCTGTGCTGAAGGTACTGGGCAGTGCTTGTAAGCACTCTCTTGCCTTAGTCAGGGAATATGCAAAGTGATTTCATCTGGAATTTAGGAAACAATCTGCTCCAGCGTGAGTCATCTCCTGAGCCATTTGGGGCTTTCAGAAACTGCCTTACCCACTTGTCTGTTTCTCAGCACTAGGTGAGACACTGACTCTATCCACAGAGCAGCCTTGCTCACTCCTGAAAGCCACGGAGCAGTCAGCTGCCTTGGAAAAGAGGGAAGAGGAAGAAAGTGGCTTCTCTACTGTTAACTCTTTAAAATGCTCCGCTCATTTTTTCCAGTCCTGCTATGTAAGCAGAATCCTCCTCTTTCTTTTTCAAAATGAGAGCGTTTTCAGCATCTCAATTTTCAGGCTGTGTGACTTGGTGCAACTGAACTTCACGTGCCTAACGCAGCGCGTTAGACTGACATCGCTTAGAAATGACCTCAGGATGCAGGACTCTGAAGATGAGGTGTCTGAGGCACGTGGGAAGGAAATGAATATATCCAAAGTCTTTTAAAGACACTCTTGGGACACGCTCATTACCGGTGCAACACAACCAACGTCGCCTCGGGTATAGCTTGTACAGCACCTCAGTCACCAAAAGGCTGCGCGTCCATGGGGATGGCTACTCCCTCCATAGCCTAAGTCAGACATACGCGCTCCGGTGAGTTACTATGGTGATGGGCATCATCAAAAACAAAGAGCATTGTGCCGAGAAGGAAGCAGAATCGTAGGTAGACCCTAACTTCTGGAAGCTGGTTTATTATTGAGCATCAGGGACTGACTTTGCCACAGGCTATGTATATATTTGTGCATATAAATTCAGACATTCATCTCGCGCGCCTACCTGCCCTTTCTCTGGCTGCCAGTTTCAGTTAGCACAGGCAGGCAAATACCAGGTGACATCGCTGAGCGACCACACCAGAATACTCACAACTCAATTCTCACAAAAACACAGCAACACTCTCCTTCCCCCAGAGAACACCCTTGCAAAAGGAGGATGCATCTACCTTCTCACCCACATGTTTTCCATTGAGCTGCCGCTAAGCAACTGTAGCTCCAGCAAGAAAGAGCCTCATCGTGGGTCCATGACTGATGTGCAATGTGCTAGCACTGCATGGATTGCTAAATAAAGGCTCCCACCTATGGAAACTGAAGGACCATTCAAGTTTTCTGCTATTCTAATACAGTATTCACTTAGGGCACACAAACACACACAGAAAAATTATCCTAGGCCTTAATTTTATCATCTTTTTTCTATGACTTAGCATTCCTGTTACCATTATTGATGCCAAATGCTTCGTGGGGGCTTTCCGTGTACAGAGATTTCAATCCTTGTCCACACTGAATGACTTATACAATGTCATTATTGGTTGATGTGTGTTTCCTTAAGTCACTGACCTCACTTCAACTTTCAGTATAACCCTACACGCAAGGCAATACGCGCTGCTCCCACGGACAAGGAGCAGTGTCCAGCAGCAGGCTCCTGTGCCATATTCCTTCCCAGAGCTCTCCTCTGAGCGTGCCGCCAGAGGGCAATGCACACCCAGCGTAAATATAGACTCACAGGCAGGACTGTGACGGGAGCATTCCGGGACAGGAATAAAGTAATTAGTGATGGGGTCTAAAGACGGCTATTACACACGTGAGCGCCTCACGGGAACTCTGTTTGCACAAATTCAATTACTTGCAGAGATTCTTCACGTCTCCTTGCAGGAGACCAAAGCACCACAGGACTGTGCTGTCTTCTGGGAGATGCTTCCTCGGCTGACCGTGAGGTGGAGCAGTCTTATTCTAACGAGGGCCTTCTGTCAGCCCAGCATCCATCCCTTCGCCTCCGGGAAAAGTTAAGCGTGAAGAACCTTTAGGCCACAGAGTAATCGCCCTAATTTAATAATCGCCAAAGTTGGGAAGTGTTGTGTGAATTGTGATGGCTGGCACCCACAAGGCGAATCAAAAGGGAAAAAAAATTGCAGGAGGAAGGCTGACTGTGTGTTTCCTTTCACTGACTGGTGCATTTCCCTTCCTCTGGTTTGTGTAGGCTGCTCACACACATTTCTGGACACGCCATGTGTCTGGCACTGCACAGGAAAGCATATTTCAACAAGGACCACCTTAACAGCCAGTTACAAGGTGAAATCTAGGGAGCAGAGGGTCACCCACGCCTGTGGGTCTGCCTACTTGAGTTTGTTTAGGGAAATACTGGAGACAGCAGCAGTTCTATAACAAATGTAATTTCATAGGGAAACTACAGCTTGGTGTCCACAGACTGACAAATGGAGCAGAGCTGCAGTAAAATATTACCATAAAACACAGGCTCTCAAATACATTTTATGCCTCCCTCCCCAAAGAAACCTACTGCTGATACCATGAAAACTTCAAAAAATCCCCCAGCTTTAGGTTGTTATTGTCTGTCCTCTAATGAGCTGGGGAAGCAGTTAATCTGCAGCTCAGAGACAGAAAGAACAGTTCACTTTCCCTTCTGCCCAGAGAGGCACGGCTCCCTCTGGCACACTCCAAGCAGCTCTATCCCAGCCAGAAGCTGCTCACACAGGACAGCTGAGCTGGCAGAAAGTTCAGCCTCTGTGCCACTGAGCTATCATCCCAGCGTGCAACTACCCAAACGGTCTGTGTTGCTATATACAGCAAGGTAAAAAGCAATTTCTCTCTCTATTGATACAGTGCAATTGAAGATCTGATATACGGAGCTCGCTAATGACGCTAGTTTGCCCATTTTACCTTCTGCTCGAGGAGGGCCCGACGGAGGGATACCCTCTGTTCAAGATCACGCAGCTCCCGATCATGCTGGGCTTCTGCCTGCATCTTGATTTTACTCTGATATGCATTCAGCAGCTCCAATTCTTGCTGCAGCTGCATCTTCAAAACCTGGCACTCCGCTTCCTGTGCTTCATCCAAACGCAGCTGGGAAAGACAGACAATAGAGACGTTTCACTATGGGGTAACCACTCATGACACTCCAGGGGAGGACTGCGAGGAGGGGGAGAGAATGGGATAGGATTTTGTTTTCTTAGCAATACAATTGGTCTCTATTGTACTTCGTTTCACTGAACAGAGGACCTATAGTGACAAAGACCGGTGACAGCGAGCCCCCAGCGCTGATGGTGAGTGACGCTGATAAGCGGTGGCGCCTCAGGAACCACGATCCATACTGCAGAGACCAGACTGCTGGAGGTGCTACCATCCACAGCTCGCCTTTTGCTAGAGGCAAAGAGAACATCTCTTGCTCTCTTCAGCTGGATTGACCAATTACCTGTACGCAGGAGACTTAAGTCTGTATCTCTGCCAATGTAGGACTTCAGGCAAAAGAATATAATGACATAAATCTAAAAGCAATATGATACTCAACTTTTAACCTCCCCATACATAAATTAAGCCAGATACCCTGCCTCACAGCATCAAATTTGTACTGAGTGATGTGAGCAGGACATGGTATGCAAGAAGTGTAAAGAAAATTGCACATTAAGTTGTAGCAAGGACTCAAAGCATTGCTCATATGGTCATTACTTAGAGAAGGAATCTCTCAACGAAGGAATCACAGAACTTTCACACTTTTAACATTATTTCAGATTTACAGTGAAAACTCTGTACTCCTCCATGACTCAATGAGCATTTTCCACCAGTGGGACATGCTTTGGTTGGTATCAATGACAAACCAAAACCTAAATGACTTAAGACAGCAAGCTGCATGTTACTTAACGATGCTCTGATAGGGACGTTTATGCTGTCAAGACTTCATGCAAAAGCAGTCCCCTGGCCACACAGATGCATCATTTTGCATATCTGCAACAGCATCTTCCACTTCAACCTGCCTGAAGGGAGTAATACACCTCTTTCCCCTGTGTTTGAATGCTGCTTTTTAAATACAGAGGGATGACTGTGCTGGGTACGGCGCATGTAGCAAGGAAGCAGATAGTCTGCTGTCAGGATACAGATTGGTTAAAATGCAAACATCCCTATTTGGCTGAGGAACCCTGGGTCCCTCGGAGGCGACTCACAGCTTGTGTAGAGAGCATTTCATTAATGCTGTGATCATACTGCTCAGCCAGGATAGCCAGCTTCCGGGTCTGCTCCTCCTTGAGCCGTTTGAGGACAGCTTTATGTTCACTCTTTGGCGTGGTCTCCAGCAGATGGTTTCTCAGTGCTTTGTACTGTCTGGTTTGGATCTTGCATGTATCCTGAAACTGCTTCTTTATCTGTAGTTCTTTTGACTGGAAAGATGGAGGGGACACAAACAAAGAAAAAAACAGCAATTTTCAAATGGGAGAAATATCCATTTGAATGGATATTTATGATTACATTTTTACATTTAGGATTACAAGGATATGAGTTTAAGAATCCACAAATGTATATTAACATCTACAGTGCAAGGAGGGAAGCGAAATACACAAGAGGCAATGACTATTGCTGCAGCTGCCCTGACACTGCTACTGTACGAAACAATTACAATACAGAGATTTTTATAACAAAGCTCCAGCCTAAATACAGCTGTCTGCACAAAGAGCCTCACATTTGTCACTGGACTGGATCCAGTCCTGGGTGTCGCTTTTCAAGAAAAGTTCTTGAGGGACAGGGCTAATATTTATTAGCACCAAAAGCCATACTTACACATGACTGTGCTCGTATGGCACATAAATATGAACAGCACTTAATGTTATGAAAAGCAGCAGATCGGTGCATGGGAACGGACAGGGAAAAAGAGCAACGCTTTTTCCATTGAAGACGTATTTGATGAAGATAAGATGCATTCTAACCCTTGATACTAAGAGCCTGGTTTTCATAAAGATACTCAAAAGTGGCTTGGAAAGATCAGATGCTTGAAGACATACACCACAAGCAACATTAGCATTGTGCCAGTCTAGCAAACAAACCCATTCCCCGGTCCCAGTGGAAGCTTACTGCAGATTGGGTTTTCCCTTTGCACTTCGCTAGCACTTCTGTGTTGTGTAGAGACAGAACTTTGTGATTGCACACAGGGCTGGGAGACAGGTATCTGGATCTGATTTTGCTGTATGACCTTGAGGAATTTAATTATTTTTTTTCTTTCACCTGCCTTACCTGCCTCCAGAGCAGCTTGTGAGGGTCAACTTCTAGCAAGTGTTTTAAGACCCTGAAAAGGAAGGTGTTCTGGAGTTCCCTGTGTCTTTCTACTGGAGGGCTGTCAGGGATGCTTTTAAGTAAGCAAAACCCAGAAGTGATGAGTGACAGTGGTTAACTGACAGATAAGAAAAAACTGCCTGCCATGGTAAGAAAAACCAACCAAACAAAAACCCTCTAACCCCACACATGAGAGCGGTCAGGACACAATCTGGGTCATTCCCACTGTCAGCCACCATGGTCAAAATCCTGAAGCACAGGCAGCAGGAACAGAGCATGGAATAGGGTCCTGTCCCTTGAATAAGCTGGAAGAGCTGTGGGATCAGAATCAGCAAGGCAGATATATGTGCATATCTCCCATCAGCTCCTCCACTGACCGCTCCTGGCACTAGCTCAGGGCTCAGCAGGGCAGGTGATCAGTGCAGCACTTGTAGCTACCTAGGAAGATGCAGGGGGATCAGACAATATATCCAGCCCAATCTGGGCTCCAGCACGCTCCGCTGCATAAACCGACAATTCCATTTCGCTAATCTGATGCAAAAAGAAGGGTTTTCATTCAAACCAAAACATACAGCATGGAAAGGAATACATCACTTTTACCCTTTCTAAATCCATAGGAAGTTATTTCCTTCCAG
Source organism: Gallinago jamesoni (assembly GCA_025769975.1). Lineage (NCBI taxonomy): Eukaryota > Metazoa > Chordata > Aves > Charadriiformes > Scolopacidae > Gallinago > Gallinago jamesoni. Next base: position 8,106,028 of record JAOQGH010000006.1, read on the forward strand.
GAAACCACTAAGGTTGTTTCTCCCTGCCCTTCAGGGAAGTGTCAGCAGGTTACACATTCCCATCAGGGACCTGGTCACAGCAAAACACTAGCAATCTATTTTGTCCTCCCTTTCTGTGAAGTTTCGCTTGGACACCAAAACTCTGTTTACAGGCTTCCAACCCAAAGGCTTGAACAACAGGAAACAGAAGGGAGGGGTAAGATTTCCAGTCAGACTTCTGACAAGATCATTTTGACCTACTATTGTGAGACACCAGCAAGAGGGTATTTGCATCACAATTAACGCACTGGAAATAATAACGGAGCAGTTTTCACTGAAGGGTGAATTCTAGTTATGGGTCCTTCTGGTGCCGTAACAGCAGCGACAGACACTGACCGTTAAAAGTCTGCTTTTGGGACAAAGGGCCTCACTAAATAACAAAGGGAAAGCCTGAAACGTGCCCTCGAGGGAAACGCTGCCGGAGAGAGAAACTGAACAAATAGTCAAATTATCTATTCAATTAAGAATCCTTGCCCGCATTAGTCAGGAACGAGAGAAAGAGTTAATGCTAGGGAACAGCCTCCATAAATAGGGGATTGTACTGCAAAGGGAAGGGTTGTCCAGCAGGCTGCTTTATTAGCACTGTGCATACGCAAAGGTGCTGGATTGACAGCTCAAGCCCCAAATCCTCCCCTAATCGCAGAACAGCCACGCAAAGCAGAGTGCAAGCTTTCTGTGCTCCCCCAAAACGCCCCAGCCCCGTCCAAAGGGAAGGGGTTGAAGAGCCCGCAAAGGTCTTGCGAGGGCAACCAAGCTCCTGCAGTCCAGAGACCGCCGGTCCTGCCGGCCGGGGAAGGAGAGTGGACACGCTGCCCACTCGCGTTTGCACCGTGTCACCTTGGGGAGGCAGGACTCATTCATGCTAATCTCAGAAGGATCAACCTAATACAGCTGCTTCAGTTTTATTCAGCTCAGAGTGCAGCGCAGCTTCCCTGTGAAGTCATCAGCTATTTATACACTATATCCTTGGAGATTCTCAACAGCCATCAGATGGTCCCTTGTTCTCACAAGCTAGGTTTTCACTATTTAATATTATTCTAATATTGACAAATCAAGTGTTTAATTTTTTTTTTCTCGCTGAAGTTCTATTTTCAAGTTGGTTATTTTCTCTGTAAGAAGATAACTTGCAGGTGGCAAAAATTAAGTCAGATGGGGAATATCATGAAGAGGAAAGTCCTAGAACAACAAAGAAACCCCATGCTCAGTATGCCATACACTCATTTTGTTACTGGCACAGCTGAACACTGGGTGGAAAGAAGAAGTCTGGCCCCTCAAAGGAAATGTACCAGGCAGCTTTGTGAAAGGCCTTATACTCCCTTCTCAGACACTTCAGAATAAACCACTGGACTTCTTTGGATGAAGCGAAGGCTTACAATGAAAACACTAAGAGCCTCAATTACAGAGGCCCCATAGTTCTGGTCAGCCACCACAGCTACAAGGGCAGCACAAGAAACCCATGAGAGCACAACACAGCAAAGGTCAGCGCCAGGAGCTTCCTGAGGACTCTGCAGTTGGCTGGTACCTCTCTCTCTTCCCCCCACACTTGCTAGCCTACCAGCCTTAATAAGAAAACAACAACAAAGTGAGCTAGTCAAGAGCAATGGTGCAGTTGATTTTGATGCACACAGCAACACACAGCTCTTCTTTTTTTTCTTTTTTAAATGATACTGCTTCATTACAGAAAAATAGATTTTATTCTTGTATATGGAGGGATAAGAGGATCAGAAAACGGGGTAGGAGGAAGGGGCAGGAGGAAAGGGCACTGCCAAGATTAAATTCATTTTAAACTACCACAAAAAAGGAGGTACCTTGCTGAGAACAACAGCTTTTTCAATGAAATGAGGGAGCAGTGCTGCTATGGCCTGCCTACAACATACTGCAACCCTGGTCACCATTGCTGTAGTTCATGCGTACGGTGCTTGTAGGGCTGCAGTTGCACCCCGGCAGTTACACAACTTGACAAATACGACACTTTTTAAAAAAGGTACTCATTTCAGAACAAGGCATGTCTTCAAATCAATGAGTTTCAAAATACCTTGGCCCCACATACGCTGAAAACAAGAACTGAGCTGTAATGCACCACTTTTCCACCACCACCACCAGCTCCTCGCCCCCCGCGCCCCTACATCACTTGGTACCTTCAGGCTCTTGGGCTGCTGCCGGACCTCCATGACGTGCTTACGCCTCAGCTCCCGCTCCCGGCGCTTGTTGTATTCCAGCTGGTTGGTGAGCTCGGTCTGGTGCTGGAGTCGGATCAGCTCACAGCGCATCTTCTGGATGGTACTGAGATGGCGGAACTCCAGCTCCTGCATGGACTCGTGCTGACGCAGCAGCATGGCGTGCTCCAGATCCTTCTGTGTCTGCCTTTTGTTTAACTCCTAACAGGGAGGACAGAGGGAATTATTAGATTCTTTGTGCTTACTTGGATTTCCGTTCACAAGGTGACATTTCACTTTGTTCACAAGAGCACTTCTGCCTTTCCAAGGCATTTGAGGACAGAGCACCATTTCTACATCTTATCAGAAGCAGACAGCACTGCCACCGGTAATTTTTCCTTCCTCATTTCACTTTTCCTCTTCCTGTTCTAGATGCTCAACAGGATTCCCAGTAAGCATTTTCTGGAAAGGACTGTAACAGTTGCGTCTGTTGACTTTTTGAATCTAACAATTCTCCCACAATAGGGCACTAATCTGAACAGTCGATCCCGTGAGATCCCCTCAATGCCACAGGGATTACCGGACAGTGTTGCAAAACATATCGAACCATTATTTTACCAAAAGACTTCAGATGTGGCAATTAACACTTCAGTGAGATTGGAGTTGGATGGCAGGTGCTCCTGTGAGATACATCTCTCATCTCTGCCTGTTCTCTTACCTCCCGAACCAGGTCCTGCTCCAGATTATGACGGCCAAGGAGCATCCGTCTCTTGAAACGGCGACACTCCAGCTCCAAGTACTGTCTCTGACGCCTCAGTAAGTTGGCTTCTTCCTCTGCTTGGAAATGCTGGATGTTCTCCTTCTGCTTGGAGAGCCACTCTTGCTTCTCCTTCTTTGGAGTGCTCTGGTTTTCATTCAGCTCCTGATAACAGCAAGGTAGTTAATTGTGGAATAGTTACACTAAGCTCCTTGGCCCTGAACAACTGGACAGACCTGCCTAATAAACTACATTTCAAAGCTGTTCCACCGTGTCTTCTCATGGCCAGTACCATCCCAGCCTCTGCAAAATGCATCATATCACGCATCTAAGGGAACACCAGGAGACAACTGACAGTGGAGCAAAGGTAACTACAACTGGATGGGTTTTTTTTGCACTGGCCATTTTAGCTAGCCAAAATACTGGTTCACATCCACAGCTTCCAGACATATAGATTAGCTCAAAATGTAAAAATGATGGTTTGCCACTGAAAACAAAGACACTTGGAAGTCCTGCCATACTGCCAGACAAATGTTTTTCCAGGCTCCCAAAGGACTGAGAGAAGGAAAGCATTGTCATCCTGTTGTTCAAGAAAAACTCCAGCCACATGAAGCACATTAGAAACTTTTTTTGTCGTGCCTGATCAGAACACACACACATTTTGTAAATCACTCATCACGGCAGAGCCACTCACTGAGATGCCCTAACTTACAAAAACAATACAAAGAAGTTCACAGGTGAAAGTTAAGGCCAGAATTTCTGCATTTGTATTAATTAATATATATTAATAATAATTATTATTAATAATATTATTCAATATATAGCTTAAAGTATTTTTGGCAAAAGACTCTGCTTGCCTGAACTGCATACTAGAGAGGTCCATACAGTAACTGGATTTGTTGTGATACATCTCAAGTGTAAGACCGAACTCCTCTATTTCACCAGAGTTTTTTGGTGCTCTGTGATCTATTGCCCACTTTGAAAAAGATTCTATGTTGTTATAAAGAGCCCACGCTAGTATAGCTTTTGTTAGATCTTTCTTGGCTCTGCAGCTCTTTAGCCTTTTTTTCTCCTGGGAAATGTCTATGTTTGGGAATATTCCCCTTTGGAGCAAGTTCCAAAGTTGCGTCACACAAGTTGATGGTTGAGAACTAAATGGTTCTTTCAAAAAAATTATTTATAGTCCTTACGGTTTCAGCCACTCCACAAAAAAAAAAATTCAGGAAGTTTGATTCTACAGTTTCTCTGCATTTCACAGAGGTCATGATTTTCACTACAATACAGTGATTATTAAACTAGTACACAGTTTCTCCATTAAAACTGAACGGTGTTTTATACAGGTGTTTTCCTTTAAAAAAAGGTCATCCTTACTGATCTCTTTTCTTGCTGCTGCTTCTACAGAAATATCATTTATATGGTAAGAAAATTCACTAACTGCTGCAGTGCAGGGTCAATCCCTGCAGCAAGGTATGAGAAAAATGCTCATGACCTTTCTTAACTACTTTTTTTTCATTCCTTAGGATTGCCAAATTTGCATTTTTCTGGCTAAGAAGTAGTATTAAACAAGGGAGAAATCTGTACTTTCACAAGATAAACATATAGGTGCCAATATATAAAGCAAGCCTCTTACTTTAAGGTCAAAACTACGAAAGAAATACAGTATGTACAGGACTGCTCATGAAATGCAGAACCTACTGCAATCCAGGGAAAGTTCTCTTGTGCACAGTGGCACTTTTATTTCTGAACCTTCACAGCTCTCACACTGTATCGTACACTGTACTATATTCACATTTCACTTTAGAGATGAGTTACCTCTTTCAGCTGCTCTTTACGGAGTTTATATTCTCTCTTCTGGGACTCCAGGAAACTGTTCAATTCTTTTTTCTGTTGAGCCTGAATATGCTGTTGAAACTTCTTTTCTTCGTTGGCCATCACTTTAGCCTACAGCAAATCCAGCAGCAAATCAGTTTGAGTCCCCATGGATTACAGCTCGTGTTGCATTTCAGCCCCATGAACTCATGGTACCAACGATACTCACCATGACTCTGGATACACACAAGTCTCAGGAGCTTGCCCTCCCCTTCTTCCCATTCCACCCCATCCCATTCCATCAACGCACCCAGCAGGAGTCCTTTATCAGCGCCTCGCTTCCTCAGCCCTATTGTTAAGTCTTGCCCAAACAAAGTCAACACCTTGTGATAAACTATATCCTTAGTCCTCCACTGAGAGATCCAAGATGAACAAAGAATCAATAATAATCGCTGTAGGCGGCACCACTTCATTATCAATTATTTAAAAGCATAAAAACACCCATATCCGTAAGGAACTAGATGGGGAACATCTAAGCGTAGCCGGCGTGTTTCTCTGTGGGCTCATCTGCCTCCACAATGCTCGATGGCAGCTGGTTATCGACAGCATATACATGGCACAAGAGAGGAAAACCCTTACAGTATTTTTTCTAGAATACTAACATTTAGTATAACGCACTGTGATGAAGGACATACCTTTCCTCTAGTTACATAAACCCCTTAGTGTAAGGAGGTGATGTATGAGCCTTTTTCTAATTAGCAAATTGCTTGGCTCCTGAAAACAGACATGTAAGAGACTACAATGTCATCTCTTCATTAGTGAGGAGAAGTGGACAATTCAACGTAATTAACAGATAGAGACTGGTCTGCTAAACCGTAATCTCCTACCTCTTTTTCCATGGCTGCTTGGTGCTTTTTAATTAGCTTTTCCATTTCTGCAGCAAAATTGTTGCGCTGTGTTTCGAGATCTTTGTCCAACCTGAGGCGATGCTCATCCATCTCTGCCTTCAGTTTATTCTCCAACGCCATCAGCTGCTTCTGGTGTTGCCGTCTCATACGCTTATAGCCAGACATCTGCTCTCGGAGTTCAGAGTCTTGTTCATGTTCCTGCATTTGCCTTGTCACCTAGGAAGGTAACCGCATCGGGCCAAAGTAAGTTAATGCTTCTTAATCTGCTTCTTGGCAGTCTCCACAAAAGAAAACTATTCAGTAAAGAAATATGATTTTGTTGTAAAGAAAAGCCCACATCCTAATGGCAGCAGAGCAGATTAAAAACTGAATTCTGCTGTAGAAGATAAGCTTACACGGGCTCCAGCACAAAAACTGTACAATTGTTATAAAGCTGGTACCAAATAACGTCTTTTTAGCCCACTGCAATGAGCATGCATATATACACACATAACACAGAGAAATATACATAATATGCATATGAAAATAAAACTCAGCTTATTATTATAAACAGTTTCGTGCATTCTGCTAAGCATATTGGTTTCGAAAATATCTAACATACACAAATTACATTTGCCCAGGTGCCACATTTAAGCTTTTATTAACTCACATTACACTATTTCAGTGATAATATCTCAGGCAAGGAGGATAGCTCGCTTTCTGATGAAATCCTAACAGCTCTAAGCAGTTTCATAGCTCCTACACAACTTCATGAAAATAAAAACCTGAACGTACCAGCGATGCTGTGCGTATAGTAGCAAAGTGCTCTCGGTTGCGATAATGAGACTTGTGGCGAGATACTTGGGGAGGAGACTGGGGTTCTGATGCCCTCGTTCGAGGATCTGATTCCTCTCTGTAGTTTTCTTCCTCCTTATCAGCAAACATTAAGAGGAGAGAATAAAGAGAAACTGTGTTACTAAAGGGTTTTATTTTGGTCCGGTTCAAAAGACGTTTAAAAGGAAGAAAACCCATTTTACATTCAGCAGCCCTGAAAGATCCTCCCTGAAAGCCAGTAAGTTGGATGTAGGAATACGTTCCACCAAGAGCTCTGGTCTAGGATCCTTGCTTTTGGAAATTTCATTGCGCATTTTTATTACTAGGAGGAAAATTACTAATTAAAGCTGAAAATGAGAAAAATAAATGGAAAACTGAAAACCGAGTTAAACAGTTCACTTCAACAAAACATAAAAGCTATAAAGTAGATTATATCAAGTAAAAAAGAAAAAAAACCAACATCTTTGTAACCCTGAAAGACAGAGGAAGATTTTCATTACACCCACTACAGAAACACCTCAAAGCAAATTTTAAAATTTGTCACGGTGTATTCCACATTCTTATTTTGAGTTTGTCATTCATCACAGAGCAATGAGTAGTTAGATATGATATACTAATTAACTCCCTGAGGAAATACCTGCATCTTTGTTGCATATCTGGGCAAAGAACAAAACATTCTAACCACATCTATCATTAGCTCGGGAAACGCTACTGGTTTGATTGAGACAAGGTGTGACAACCCCTCCATAGCAGGAGCAGCGCGGGTCAGAGGGATGCTCCCACTTCATCCTTCCTCCTACAGAGGTAAAGCCAGGGAAGTGGATTCACAGCCCACCATGGCCAGAGCACTGCACTTCTTTTTCTGTGCATCTTTGTTCATTAACCAGATATTTGAAGCAAGTGCTGGGACGCTGGGTGCTTCAGGAACAGGTTTCAGTCACTACTAAGAGTCTTGTATTTAAGAATTCACTAACTAGGAGGTAAATAAGGGGAACTCTCACATCCTTTTGTCCCATGAAGCAGTGCTCTGCAACATAAGGACATTCACTAAACAAACCTGTTCACAAACTGCCATTCCAGCTCTTCAGAGTAAACTGGTTTTCAAACAATGCAATAGGTAAAATAATTTTTAGTAGATCAACAGAAATAAATGATCCTTACAGCAACCGTCCAAAGTTTTCAGCATACATTCATATAGTGAGACACGATATTAGAACTTGGAGATAATGATTTAGGATAGGAAGCACTCGACTTTTTGTCATTGTACCAACCAAATCCACTCCCATTTTACACCTTCAAAGTTACCCAGTGCAAATGCAGTGCTTACCGGCTTTAAATGAATGACAGAGCTATTCGACATCACGGTGTGGTCCCCCTCCATCATATCCAGCTCGCTCTTATCATCCGAGGCATCTGGAAGACTGTTAACACTACTGCTTTGGCTACTGGCACTGATAGACATACTAGGAATGGACTGATTACTTCCGACACTATTCACTGTTCCTGTCCTGCCGACACCATGATCTTGCTCCTAGGAGAAAGGAATTATTAAGAAAATGCAAATCCATCACAGTTGTACCTGTGGACATTACCAAATGAAACGTTCATTCCATTCCTTTCTAAAGGCATCTACCTGCCACGTCATGGCAGTTTCCACCCTCCAGGCATTGCCATGAAACATTTCTCTTGTGGGATGCCGGGGAGAGAAAGAATCAACCTTGTCAAGATTAACTGGCTGATGTCAGATTCTTTTCAACAGCAAGCCTGTTAACAAGCTGAACTCTATCATGTATCAGCAACAGCGTGTCACCAGAAACTGTTCTGACACCAACATCATCTAAGCGCTCAGCTGGGACCCTGCACCTCACACAGGTCCTTTCTGTACGATTTTATGATTCTATGAGAGAATTGCAATTCAGAGTCTCAATTTCTGCATATTGATTGCAGCATGCAACCTAAAAAAGACAAATTAATTCCCCTGATGATGCCTTTTTTTTTTAAAAAAAAAATAATCAAGTACAAATTTTAGTATCTTAGACTTAGCACAACATTCTCCAGACAAAACTAGAAGACTGTCAAGTGCCTTGTACGTATGGTCAGAATAGAGGTTAACTGCAGTTGCTGGGAGAGTCTTCATGAAGCCTGATAAACAGGCAAAAAAAGGTAGGATTTACAGAACTGGAAGGTAACTGTTCAAGCATGAACACACAGCACAGCTTCTTGCCAGCGCTAGGCATCTACCCTGCCTGTCCTTGTCTGTGCCTTCAGGTAGCATTATTAAAGCACACAGAGGAAGAGTGAGTTTACGACCAGGTGTGTAAGCTGCCTCCATTCGTTTTAGCAATATCCGAGCTGTGGTTATTTAAATGACAGCATCAACCTCTGGCTCAGTGATGAAATCCAAAGTTTCTCCCACCTCCTCCTCCTCCTGTGTTTCGACTGCAGGGCCGTTGTGCGCCTCCTGGAAGAGGAGCTTCTTCATTTTACGATACTGCAGGTTGTCCAGTTCTCTCACTGCATCCTTTGTTCTCTGAATCAAGTCTATTAACACTGTTTCGGGCCGCTCCCGAAGAACAAACATGTGCTGTAGAACACACAAATAGGTGAGTGACCTCTTATGCCTCCAGCATAAAATTATGAGCCCTAATTGGGTTTGTCGGCCCTCTTCCCCACACAGGAGGAGAATGCCTTCCCAGCTTACTTTGGCACTATTTTTAGACTTCATGATCCAGATAGATTTCAGAATGATTGCTTTCTGATGGGAGACATCCATCAAAAAGTAAAGACGTAAAAAAAATATCCCAGAAATGGAATTTCACGTACCTTGAAAAAGGGCTCAGTTTAAACTTAGGCTACTTTGGATGTTGGGGTATTTAGAGACATTATCGACTTGTGGTTTAGAGGGGGAAGAGCAACAAATAGCATATAAATACTAAAGGTGTTAGACTGGTTAAGTACCTCTAACCAAATGTTAATTATCTCATGAGCTAACTCTCACTATAAAACCCTTTTCCTTGTTTAGAAAAGCTTGAGAATCAAATATTCAGCATAAGCTCTGAGTCATAAAACAGGCTGTGAGCCTTCCAGCCCAGCCCTAGAACAGTTAGCCATGCTCTTTTTTTGGAGACATTCACTGCATTTCACTGCAAAAGTGAAATCTTGCCTATGGATGTCAGAAGCAGCTTTTGCAGTCTCCAGATGCAATGTGCTGTGCAAGCGTGAGTCATTATTAACACCACCGCGAGTTTCATTTTGTTCCTTGGGAGAACTGCATTGCCATTTCCAACGTGTCACATTCTCTACCTGTCCCTGTAAAGTGGCATGCAGCTGTTTCAGACTATAGATATGGAAGGAATACGTTCACAAACGTTTAATTTCCATCAGTGTTCTCTTTAATTGCAGCACATTGCTCAAAATAAAACCAATCTGCAGAATTCTGAAATGGCAGGACTACACACCCACACCAAAACCTTTACTGGATAATTGCATTTACTTTCTGAATTCACAGTTTTAGAAGAGGCAAAAGACCTCAGAACCATTTCAGTAAAAAACATGCAAAAAGGTGATGATAAAATCTTCATAAATAGCATTCATTTCCCAGTAATGCAAAAATTTGGAAAAAATCGCTGTTTAGCACAAACATGGATGGGATTAAAATCCCCCAAAATAATGTCACGAGAGAATGACGCAAAGAGAACGACAAGTTAGCAAAATTCTGAATGCCACCTGATGCCACAAAGGAAATCCATCAGTCACACTGAAAACAAAGCAACCCTGACACCTAACTTATAGGCGGGCTGGGTTCACTTAGGAACATGTCAGATTTTTCCAACAATCTACCACATTGGTGTTATTTCCACATCAGAGCAAGGAAAATCAAGTATTTGCAGCATGCTGGATCACAAATGAAGAAAAAAAAATGGCTAAGAAATAAGGCAGGAGAAAACCTGCAGGCGGCTGAGGCTTACTCATGTCAAGGAAAAGTATGGGGAAGAAAAGCTGCCTTCCTCTGCCTCCTTTTCCCCAGGGATACTATTAGAACAGCAATTTTCAGTTCTAGGTAAAGTACATAGGTGATGGGAGAGGATAAAATGCCTTTAGGGGTATATATAGCATAGAATAAAGAGGGAAGTAACGAAAGGTATTTGTTAACTAATGCATGGCAGCTCTGTCAGGATTAATTATAATCACTAGAAGGATAGACTGAGCTTAAGAAACTGAAACTCTCAACAAGTTGATGGTCATTCAGTGTCACTTGCAGAGGTGCCCTTTTATGATAAGAACATGGAGAGACACCTGGGTAGACGGTCCTGGAAGACAAGACCACCAGCTCGGCACAATCCACAGCACTCTCAGCTCTAAGGTTAGGGATAACAGGCAGAGAACATCATTAACTGTAACCTAGTACAGTAGGTGAGATAGAAGAACATCACAGAGCATGGCCCCTTGTTAATACCATCTGGAAAACAAAAAGGACAAGCCAACCTTCAGAAGCTCCTCCGATGTAGGCCTGTCTTGAGGAATTTTCTGGAGGCAAGAATCTACGAAGTTTCGAAAATAATCAGACCTGCAGCAAGGAAAGTGAAAAAAACCCCAAACAGCTGAGTTAACTACCCAGTTTGAATATTAAAGTTCAATAGAGAATTGTGACATTCACATTTGGGCACTGCTAGTAGAGTGGGGAGGAATCTCACAGACCCAAAACTTCATACTACACCCCTAGGAAAGCTCAAGCCCACTACTCATAGGCAGACCCCTTTAACCTCAGCTTCCGACAAAATGTTTCATCTTAAGAAGGCAAAAATATGGGCCAATTCAAGAGAAACAAAAGTTTGATATAAAGGCAGACACCCACGTATCTCAGTGTGAGCATCAACCCTGTCAAATTCTATATTGCACAACCTCTCCAGGGTCTAACCAGAGCCTCTGCCCCGTTCCACATCTGCGTGAAGACGTTACATCCGCAAACACACAATTCCTGAAATACCTTTGGCCCCTCAGACACAACTTCCACTCTGTTGTGCAATTTGTTACAAGGAAGACTTAAGGTCATGTTTTGTTCAGTAACTTCTCTCCTTCTGTAAACTAAAATTCTGTATTTCACCCTTTCTTTCTCTGAAGACAATTTTCAGAAGGGCAGAATTATACCCTGAAAACAGCAGAAAATCAGTTGTACAAGTTTTATTTCTTTTTCCCAACACTGCTTCCCCCTCCCCATCATGTAATGGGGGGATTTGTTAGTGCAAATTTTCAGTAAATTAAATTATTGCATTTTGGGGGGAGAAAAAAGCATAAAATAAGTTGAATGTGTTGTCAAACACCAGTGTGAAATAGCCTAACCAGAAAATCTCAGAAGTAGAGAGAAATGTCTAAAAAGAAGGTGCAATGTATTATGTTAGAGGCCTAAGACTATGGCTCAGAAAAAACGTAATTACGAAGTTTTTAACTTTTTAAATGAGTTTACTGTGTTTGGTTTCAAAAGCCAGTTGTTGGGCTGGGAGGCACAAAGTGTAACTGCTGTATTTTATTCTTCTGAAGTTCATGCCACCAAATGCTTGCCACACACAAGCGGTGTCTTCATCTTGCAAAGCAATACTTCAACATAACAAGATTTCAGAATTGGTTTGTGATTAAAAAAAAACACCAAACCCTACATTTTTGGCTAGCCTGGGAGCTTCAGAAGTTTACTGACCCATGAACTCAAGTTTTTACAGGATCTTATGTTCTTCCAGCAGCATGCCCAGTTTCTGCTACATTCTAGAGTCTAAAATGCATATTTAGCAATCGGTCAATTTTGTATATAAAATATATAGTGAACCTAATAAGAACCTTCCAAGCTCACATCCTCCCGACAGGAATCCAGCCATTTCAAGAGCTCAGCATGACAAAGCACTCCATTTACAGCAATTCCCTACAACATTCCTCCCTCCGAAATACTCACCATTCATTAGACTGTAGTGTAGGGGATTCATTCTGCGCTATGTGATATAAGGCACTCATTGCGTTCATATTAAACAAAGGAGGCTTCCTTTCCGCTGCACACAAAAGAAAATTATTTTAATATAGGGAGATAGTCTCATGGTTTTGCTCTTTTTTAGTTTACATAGAAAACCACATCAGCAGAATCGCTGTTGCCTGAACATGGAACCCCAAACCAGCCCTACCCTGCAATCAAACAGATATGTTGGCATGTGTCCTGTACCATTGCAGAAGATGAAAGCACTTTGAAGATCAAATGTCTTGTCCTCTCAAGCTTTTAAATTACGTGGTTTATCATAGTTGAGTTCTCTGACTCACTTTAATGTACTAAAATAGGAGTAAGTTAACAATAAGCTCTATACCCCGTGTTTAGCCACTAAGCATTTCTGGTTTCATAACCCCCCCCCCACCCGTTTTTGGGTTTTTTTTGTTTTGTTTTTTTTAAAGAACACTTGCTAAAAAGCTAAGAAATATTTAATTCTAACGGGACGGCAGTGATGAAGAAAAAGCTGGTTACAAGAACCATCAAATCACACTTAACTGACTAAGCACATGGGCAGGAAGTCAGTAACAGGCCAACTCTTTAGACTATTTTAAGAGTTGCATTCTCTTTGGCTCTCCTCTCTCTTTCAAGCTTGTGTTACTCTTATGGACTGACACAGCATGAAAGCTTAATGAGGAAGGAGATGATCTCACTGTAACAACAAAATTGAAGCTTCATCAGAATGTTTATGGGGTAAACCTATAAAGCTCTGCCTCGCCATAGACATTCCAGAGAAGCTGGTCAGGCCACGAGGATGTTCCTACATTAGCGGAAATGCAACAGAAAATTTTCCTTCCAGACAAAAAAAACAAACAAGGAAAAAAATAACGCTAGCTTTCTTACTCTGCTTGTCAATTTTGAGTTGAATAGTAGCAGTAAGCGACGGATGAGAGATCACGGTTCACTCATCGCTATCACAGGATGGACTAAGTCCTACAAATTCCTCAGAACAGGTAAATTGTGGAGTTAAGCATTTCCTCAGAAGTGGCACTTTACCTCCTCTAATGCGTCAGAGAACCAGGTGCTGCTATGGATGATCAGACTGATTTATCCACTAACCTATTCTAACTGACTCCTTATACTGACTGTTCTCCCTAGCTTTTTTTCCTTGTAACTCACCTGAATAAAACAGAAATCTTCAGAAAGAAACCGCAGCTTCAGGAAGAAACACTGAAACCGAGCCCTCAACGAGGCCATTTCTAAGACTAAGGGACAATTTGAGGAGAAGACCAGACATCTCATTTTTCTGCTTTCTTCCCAGGTTTATTCAAACCAAGGCGAGTGAGATAACCACGCCGACCCAGCCTACCATCCTGACCTAGTCTCACCTCCCACCGTGCCAGAAGCTGTAGACGAAGCCTAACACTTCGTGTTGCAAAAAGGCAGCGTGCGGGAAGGCAGCGGGGGGGTGTGGTGGCCATGAGCTCACCGCATTCCTGCAGCGCCGCAGCCGGCCAAGTCTCCCTAACTCCACGGAGCAGGATTCTGTCATGACAGTCACACTCCTTCAACTTGCTTTATATTGGTAACACCCCCCCCCAAAAAAAAATTAAAAAAAAAAAAAAAAAAAAAATCTCTGCTCTGAAGAAAGACTCTATTTCACATCCTGGAAGAAAATGAAGTTGACAGTTTGGAATGCCAGACAGCATTTTTAGCTAAACTGTGCAGTTCACATGGATTAGCGTGTTCCTGAGAGCTTTTGCTGCCCGGCCAGGCTGCTCCTCCACCGAGGCCGGTTTGGAGTAGGAGCGATGAGATGTGACAAGGATGGCAGGACAGCCTCAGGTGCAGCGAGCAGCGCTGAACCTCTCCATCCCGAGAAAAACGTACAGCTAAATGCTTCCAGGGAGCTGGACCCTGACTAACGTCACGTGCTGTTGTGCTTCAGCAAGTGTATTTTTGTTCCAAGAAAATACCACACGTTAAATTTAAATAGAATCCCATACAAACAGAGTCCTTCTAAACTGACGTTCTGCTTGAAGGAGTCTGTTGTAAAGGCAGTGCTCTCATTTCTTTTGGGTTTGATTTATAGGTTACCACTTCAAAACTGGATTATTCCTTATCTTTTTTTTATTTTAAAGACACTTTCTAGCCAAGTCTATTCACAAGTAACAACATACGCTGAATATAACTTTGAAGCTCTCCACCTATTCCATACACCATTACTGCAGGACTCATTAATATACCTTAAGTTTTCATGCAAGCAGTATCAACTTATACCACTAAATGTATTTTCACATTGGTACTTTTAGTGGTTCATTTCTGAAGCTGTTCAGCAAATAGACTGTTTTTCAGGCCAAAAGTTAACTGCCTCTCCCACAGAACATGAACACCTTTAGCAACATAGCTTGGCTGTTTTCTTTGAGTAATGGAAACGCTAGTTCGATAAACATCAAATGGGAGACTTGGTCTTGAATTCTAGACAGCACATTTAGCTCTTTTCTCTAAAATTCAAGTCCCAGAGAAACCAGGACAAGGAAGGAAGCCACACTGCAATTCAGGTAGGTTCTACGTATTAAAGAACTCCATTTTATATTTTTTCAAAGAAAATAACTTACCTAACTCAATACAGGTAATTCCAAGAGACCAAACATCTACTTTGCCATCATACTGCCCTTCATCCATGGCTAAAATCACTTCTGGGGCCATCCTAAAATAGGAAACCAGTGCTCAAAATTCTGGGCAATAGAACACATTGTCATCATCATCATCAATATTTCAATGAAATGGGCTGTTTCACTGATTTCAGCTACCATAAATAAATTATGCCCCAAGGTATCAGGCATGAACATGGGATACTGGGAACAAAGACCAGGCAGTGACACCAGGACGAGCCCATACAGACGCTGCGCCACGTTCTCCTGTGCTTTGCCCAGCTCTCCCTTTCTGCGTATCATCACCTTCTCGCCCTCCCACATTTCCAATAGTTTGGCCAACTCTGGTGAAGTAATTATAGCATGCGGTTGTGTAAACACCACAGATTAGGTGTAAGAGATCAAAAGCATACAAGGAATCTGCAAAGGGTTTTGTTCAATGAACCTGGCTTTTCCTAAGAAAGAAAAAACACTTCAGTTATTTCAACAACCAGATGCGGTGAGAACACATGAATTGTTAAAACCACTGGGGGGAGTGATTAAAATATATTACAGATGATTCAATCCCACCTCTACCACTTAAAGTCACGGTAAGAAGAACAACAAAATATTTTTATTACTTTGTGTGAACTACAAATTCAAGGATTCACAGTTTCTTGAAGTCAGAGCCTAATTACTATTTAATCTTATTTTTTTTCCCCAAAGTAAATTTTATCACTACCACAACCGGAAGATTACACAATAAAGCCCAAGTATATTAAGTATCCAACAAATGATCCTTTTACTTCACAAAGCCAGAAATGTGTTAAAACTCTTGGCTTACCAATATGGCGTCCCCACAAATGAGTTGGCAGGAGATGCTATGGAAGCAGACCCAAAGTCAGCAAGTTTCACCTGTCCTGGCTCTGTCAGCAGGATGTTTCCTGCCTTGATATCTCTGGTTATAGAACACAAATGTCAGTATTATTTCTCTCCAAAAAAGAAAACCTTCTATAGGACTGACTACAAAACACACCAGTATTCACATGTTCAAGCTGCAGAATACCCAAATTTCCTCCAAATACAAAATCTTTACATTTTAGGTTAATTATTAACATGGTCTTGATTTTAGAATCTAGTTTGTCTTAAAAATCAACTTGAAATGACACACCTGGGTAAGCTTCACATTCAGTTCAGCAAAACCTTCTGAACCAACTACATCCTTTATAAATGTTTTTCAGAAAGTCCTAATCATGTAACTATTGAAATCCTTTATTTTACTAAAATGCAGCAGGTACTTCAAACACACATTTGCATCCCATACTTACCGTGCACTTCTCAACATGTATGCTTGTGTAAAAGCAATTTTTCAACTATTAGTGCTTCACCCCACCCCAGCAATTTCTGCCTTCCTACAAGCCGTGGAGGTGAACTCAGCCTGCCTCGCTAGTCGCTATCAGCATCGTCTCAATACTGAAAAACTTAGCAAATTTAAAGCAATTCTGCAGAAATGAACACGAGCTGTAAGAGACTGCACAAGGAGATAGATCGCTCACTAGTATCTGTCTACTATAAATCACTACTTTGGGAGCATATGGACACTGCAAAAAAAACCCCTCTCTGCTTACAAATATTAAATTTGGGCTGAGCGGATAGAATCAACAAAGTGAATTACCTGTAAGCGTGTGAGACAGCAAAAGCATAACCACTTACCTATGGATCATATTGTGAGAATGCAAGTATGCTAATCCCTGGAGAGCACCATGGGTAATTGCTGCTATTTCCACTTCTTGCAATGGCTTTTTATGAACTTAAGGAAAGAATTTATTTGAAATTCAATATTAAAAAAAAAACAATGCAGTTTGCAGCATGCGAGTACTGTAAACAATGTAAACAGAGAGAAAATACCAAAACTTCTGTTTTACTAGGTCCAGTACAAGAAGCAAATGTAAACAATAGTTCACAGCACAGAGCACATACTATAATCAGTTGTAATCTTCTAACTGCAAATCAGCAGCTATTTACTATCAAAAAGAGACTATTTTGCAACCATAAGCTAAATTTCTCTCAGTTCTGTGACCATTCTCCCAAACTCCTATTTGAGACTCAATATTCAATTTTCATTTAATGACGCTGAATCCCAAACCCTAGAGATTTACAACAATTCACACATGAATAAATAAACTGCAGCAATATAGATGACTCTCCGGCAGCTCAGCCTTTTGTCCTGCTTATGGCAAGGAAAGGAGATGAACAACTTACTGGTCACACATATATCTTCAAAAGAAAGTTCACTTCAAGAAGCCTGATAGAAAACCAACCATTTAACAAAAGACCTCATCAAGCAAAACCCTAATACTGCTGCAGTGCTATTTTAGTCGAGGCCTACAGTTGTTAGTAAGCATTAGGATCAGCAAGGGTTTTCAGAAATAAATCTTGAACTGTCATGACAGGAGAACCTAAAACTCAAAAGAAAATAAATAGCTGACTGACAACTTTAAAATAATATGAACCAAGGAGAAATGAGGCACCTAGGAAAGTCAATATTCTACAGAAACACCATTACAGCCATGCAAAAATTGGAAGAGCAGCCACTGTTCACACACATTCTCCCCCAAATAAAACTATATACTCAAGGACAATTCTGTGATGCTGTAACTTCCTACTTCAGTACTATACTTCTGACTTTCAATCAAATAAACGTGTGCAACATACCTTCTAGTAAGTCTGATGCTGATCCTAAACAATATTCCATAACAAGCTGTAGGGGAAAAAAATCCAAATAGCTGTTAGAAAATCTCTAATAGTAAATGCACGTTTTCTAGATATCTATGGAGAAATCTGGAATTCTACATTTCTATGGAGAAATCTATAAATAATCCCTGGTGCATACAATGCACACTGCCATAAGAGAACCAGCATTGCTTGGAACATAACCCCATTCTAGCGCTGTCACACTGACCCCCCCCCCCAAGGACAGTTTCAAGTGGAATTAGCATAGCCTTCCTCTGTAAGATACCAAGCAACAAAACTTGTAAGAGAAGCAAAAGCATATTCACAACCAGTTATGCATTGTATTACATATCTTATTTTATATGTATGTACTTAACAGGAATGTTAAATTACACTTAACAAGCTTATCAGAGTATTAAAGGGCTATTTAGGGATTTACTTAAGATTTTGTCCCAGTCAGATTTCAAAAAAAGAAACTACAACTTTGTGCTACAGATTTACTGATGCTAACACATGAATAGTACTTACAATTTAAGTCATTGGTTCAGCAATATGATTTCTTTAATGTATGGTACTACATAAAATTTGTCAATGAGAGGTGCTATACCACATTCTTCATTTGACAAAATGTTTCCTCTGCATAGCCAATTACATCTAGGCACTCCAAGTCAAACAAACCAAATACAGTTTGGCAGGTTTGGGGTTTTGTTGTTTGTTTAAATCAAATGTATGAAATTCATTAGTAAATGACAGCCAAAGATGAAATCAGCTAGTTTGTTTTCTCACCTGAATACACACACAGAAATGACAAAGAAGTAAACAATATACAACAGAAGAATTTAGTGAAATAATAGAAATACTAATGACTTGAAATATACTTCAAGTACAATTATGAGTAGCATTGGTAACCTATTCCATTAAAGTACAACTGAATTTGAACTTCTGGAACATATGCAGTCACCCTGTAAAGTACTGCACCATTAATACTCAGTGGCACAGCAAATGCATTAAGTGACCTGCAAGTACCTAATAAGGCTGCCATAC
The DNA here is from genome assembly GCA_025769975.1 of Gallinago jamesoni. NCBI lineage: Eukaryota > Metazoa > Chordata > Aves > Charadriiformes > Scolopacidae > Gallinago > Gallinago jamesoni. Next base: position 8,124,882 of record JAOQGH010000006.1, read on the forward strand.
CTGTCTCCCAGGCAGCACAAGTGAAATTCTCACCTTTCCTTAGAGCAAGAAAGAGAAGTAATGGATAAATTTGTTGGGCCCCCCATCTCCTCCATTATTATTTCATTTCAAGTTAAAGGCACTACAACAGCACAATCCCCTTACTCTGCAAATGAAAGGGAAAATGTCCCTAAATCTTGTTTCCAAAACCTACATTCAGTTTTGCTGAGCATCTGTGAAGTCCTTGGCTATTCTCATCTGAGTTTGTGCAATGCAAGTGTTCAGGTGCCTCTGGAAAGCCAGCTGGAGATATTTTAAAGAGCCCTTAACCAAGGCAAGAGAGGCGCAGAGTGAGCAGATGCTTACCCATGCTGTATGCTCCCGCAAATAGCAGCCTTTGTATTCTATACTGTTAGGGTGTTTTATTCTTTGGAGGAACTTGACTTCCTTAATAATATCCTGCCATTTCTGTAGAAAATAAAAGGAAAAGAAAGACTTTATAAAACTGTTACCTTTTTTTTTTTGGTTGTTGTTAAGTTAGTGTGTCATTCTATTATTTTAAGAGGCAAAACCATCTTGAGGTTCCAAATCAAAATAAAGTTTTGTCAACATCATGATGTTCACTGCTTAACTCCTCCATAGATCTACTAATTAAGAAGTTGATCAATTATGCTGTTTGGGAAGGGTCTAAGGATTTCTCATCAATGTAATATGTACTGGTAAACATTTAATATCTGAGCAAGTTCTCAAAAAAGAAGCAATCCTTTTTTAAGGGATATAATTTCTGTTGTCAAATCAAACACACATCCCAACCTGAAAGAGATGTGGATGACAGGTGTCCTTCAGCAGCATCAGCTGTCTCCCACTTAAATCTTGCAGATATAAAGACCTGTCCCTACTAATAACTATATTACACTGGATGAGACTCCATTTATCAGCCACAAAATATCTGACTACATTCTCCATGATGTTTCTCTGTGACTAGTTTAGTTTTTACAAGGGCCAATTAAAAAAGTTACCTAATAGATACTGGTATGGTTCTGCAGGAGTAAAAGAATAAGCATATAAAACAAAATCCAAGTCTGTAATAAGGGGAGCTCTGCTGGTGCAACTTTAAAGCACGGAAGAGGCCAAAGTGCTGTGTTCCACTGTATGCCTAGACATTGCTATTACTCCCCTCGGAGGAAATCTCCAAGTCCTCCCATTTGCTGTGCATCCACACCTCCTCGGGCGAGGGAGGCAAAAGCTTGTAAGTGCAACAGCAAAACTACAACTACCAGAAAAGATTTTCAAAAACAAATGCAGTAGCTGAAACCATTTAAGTATGCAGACATCAACACGGCGGTGTTGACACTGCAAATGTTTCTGAGAAAGTGTATCAGGGCTCAAGTTAATCAGAGGCAGAGAAGCCAAAAGGTTCAAAAGGTTTTTTTCAGGTCCTGTTAATCCGTCAGCACACATTTCTTCAGGTGTATGTATGTGGCCAGAGGTCTACAGATGGACAGAGGTCTCACAAACCCCAGTGCTTTGGAAAACATATACAACACCCAAATCCTCCTCAATAAAAAATTTGGGGTTAGAGAAACAAATGAAACCAGGGAATGTGGTAACCACAACCAGGGCAGGTTACTGACTAAGCATTTCTCAACACCAGAAACTTCATGAGAATGACATTAGCGTTGCTTTATGAACATAAACTGTCACTGACACCCCGGTTCCAGTACAAGAACGACTCTGATACCTTTTTTCCTTTAGCCTCAGAGGCTTTGAGGTACTAAGAGATAAAAACCAAACCAAGAAAGCATCACACTAAACTTCTATATTGGGAAGAGAGGGGTGATATATTAGTCAAGGCACACTCATGATTTCCTATGGGGAAAAAAAGCCCTTGAAGATCACATTAGGAGCACAGTACTACATATTTCAAAGGTTTTAATTTATTTTTAGAATAGAATATGTCCTTGTTTTAGAGAATAATTGTTCCCACCAATGATAAAATCTTGTTATGAACCAAAGTAAATACAAATGATAAAAGAATGCCCTTAATCAATTTGCTTTACATAGGCTAGATCATAAGTCTAGCAAACTTCTGAACAAAACAAATAAATATAGAAGTAAAATAGAAAGTGTTTTAATCCTGGTCTTATTACTTTCTTCAAAATAAAGAAACATATGCATTGAAGACAAACAAAAGCTATTTCTGAAGCATGCACAGTTTGTTTCATTCATATGAATAGAGTATTTATAGCTCACAGTAATTAAAACAGTAGGACAAGTAGTAAGTACAAATTATTCTTTCATCAGTACACAGTTAAACAAGTCACCGCAGTGACAAAATAGAAACACACATAGCAAATTTAACTGTGAAGCTAGAATTTAGGACTGCTGGAGAGACACTGCCACCTCTACCTCCTACACAGATACATACACAGACACAGAAAGGAAGGAATAGTTTGGCTCCTTGGAGCACAGATGATCAATACACAAAAGGCAGGCACAGAAAGCAAGGAGTTGTTAGTCAAACTCATCGGAGCAAGACTGCTTCTAAGAGTGGAATAGAGAGAGCGGAGGGAGGGAACCATAAATGCCTGGAACAACGTGGTTACAATAAATACTTCTGTTGAAAAATCACACCACGATTTGATAGATGTCTTTTACCAGAAATAATACCAAATCAGCTGCTCATGTCATGTTGGGTTTTTCAAGAATCTGTATTAGCACTTAAACATTTCAAGTATAAAATCAATTATCTCTGTTAAGCGTCCTAGGGAAAAAAACACACATCTGGGGTGGCCATGAAAACACTTAACGTTTAAATCTCAGAGGCCTACTTTTACAGCCCTCTCTGCAAAGACTGCCTTAATCCTCAGCTCTGGCAGTTCTTCCCTAATTATGCTGCTGTTCAGATTTTCACACTCATTCATTCACTGCAGTTTTGCTTTTGTTTTAGCTCCTCATCAGCACAGTCATTCCATGGAAGGATGCATTCTGCTTTACTACTTTGTATAAGCAGGATTCCTTCTGAATCTTTCACTACTGCACCCATTGCTATTAATCCTTTGTCCAAAAGCAATATGTTTTTTTAAAAAGGTATTTAAGAAAGAACATTTAAGGGCAACAAGACATACTAACATACAAAACTACTGGTTTTAATTTTCTTTTTTTTTTTTTTTTAATTTCTACACATTTATGCGGTTCCATCAACGACCCCTTTCTGTCTGGAAGCAAAGAGTCTTATCCACCTTTTCCAGGAGCAGACTAGACAGAAATACACTGCAAAGAGTTAACGAATTTGTTTTGTTTACACAGTATCCTCATTCACCCTTACAGTTATAGGAAAGACCTCTCTTGTTGTAACCCAAGCTAATTAAAATCATCCCATATAATAAGTATTTGCAGTGGTCAATATTTAATAAGCAACACGTTCTACGTACCTCATTGGACTGCTTCCCACTATATGACATTTTCTTGATGGCCACCACTTCATTGGTGCGCACATCACGTGCCTGTAACATGAAAACACGATGCATCAGCTCCTTCAGATCATGATTTCCCATAAGATGTAAACCAAACATAGTCATAAAACAAATAATCTTTATCCATTAGTTAGCTTTTGCAGAGAGTTAAACTAAAATATCTTCCAAGGGGCGTGACTGCTGCATCTATTAGAAATTTCCTTCTGAAGTTAAAACTCATCCTCCTGTTTGTGAGACAAGGTATGACATTTTTCCATGCTCAGCATCCAGCAAGTCTCTGCAGGAGTTGAGTACCGTGACTTCTAAACTAAAAATCACAGCTTATAAAAGTAGCTCTGATTCAAGTGGAACGGATTTTCCCTAAATCACCTTCTCTCCCTGCCTGATCCTGACAAAACAGAAGCCAGGCTCAGCCCCCTCATTCCATTCCAAATACAAGGAAAGATGTCACAGGATGCGCAGGAGATAGTCCCTGGTGTCTGGAGCGGGTTTCTCCCCAGTGCTCCCACAAATCAGCTATTGTGTCTTAACGGAAGGCAGAGGATACAGAGAGACACAGCAGCAATCCAAGAGACGCATCTCCAGACTGACATTCCAACTTTTGCTTTCTCAGCCCAAGAATATTATTATTTCCACTGCACAATAAACGTACATGGCTTTTCACACTTCAGAGGCAGACTTCCTGCCTTCAGACAGCAACAATCCAAGATAAGACCAGAAGTTTTGTTTAATTTAGCACCAAAGCAGTGGCTCATCCCCTCTGGCAGGAGAAGAGGCAGCGTTTGCTTCACCTTTGTAGGCAGGATGGCTCCAGACGAGACCCAGCCTCTCCTCTGCTCAGGATTTCAGCGGCAGGAGAGGGTGGTGGAGGAAAAGACCTCCCAGTCTCTGTGATAAGAATAATCAACTTGGATAAGAAGCCAAATGATATAAATCAAAATAATGTGCACCACAGCATTCACTGATGAAAATGCTGATTTTTAATATATTTGTAGCACCAAGCGCAGCATCTCAGAACATGGATTAATGAAGTACTGAGATTCTGCCTTTTGTAAAAAGGTTTTTCAGTCATGTTTTAAGTCATGTTTCTGCCGTTCATTAAAGACATTCCCAGAATTCCCTGTCAATCTTTATTTCAACCAGTTAACGATAAGCTTGAACCAATACTATTTTTAGTTTTCTTTCTGTTTGAGAGGATCTTTTCTACTGCTCCCTAATATTACATTACCTCTAAGGTTGGGGAGGGACATGAATATTTTGGGGTTTTGAGGAAAAAAAGGAAGAATAAAACTCTGTCTCCTCAATCTTGACTAATTAGAGACAATGTCAGAAACACTCAAATCAGCGAAGAACTGCAAAAAAAACCAGGCAAGCAAAATACTAGAGTAGAGCAGAAAGAACGCGGCTCTAACAAAAGAGTGGGTTATTCTTCTGCTCCATCTGCAGTGTTCCAGTGTAGTAGGCTTCCTGTGTCAGGCGAAAGCTATTATTACACTGCAGAGCAGGGAGTAGGGTAAGGATAATACCAAAATGATTCAGAGGTGCCAGACTTGCAGTTTCTAAGAAACTAAAACCATGAGGTGAACCAGCAAAATTCATGTCAATTATGAAAACAAAACAAAAACAACAAAAAAAGCCATTTTTTACCACGGCAGGATGTAACAGAAACAAAGAAAGAGAAAGGAGTGAACACTCTTTGCCAGCTATCGTGGGAGAGAAATATATCATCCCTTCTTGGGATTGCTGCTAAAAGGAAAGAAAGGTAGGTACAACTAACAATGAAAGATTAAAATCCATTTTAAAAACAAGCAAGCATAAACTTCAGGATTAGATGGATTTTTCTATTTGCTAATTACTCTCACATCTATTTATCGTCAACATTTTTGGTCCAGGCTGTATGCAATAAAAGCAAACTGGTGAGGGGGCCTATGTATGGGACAACCCAAGGAAGCACCCCCTGACCATGTTTGTCCAACACCTACAGTCCTTCATGGCTACAGTGGGGCTGAGAGACAGAACCATCACAGCCAACACCCCCCGAATGCTACAGTCATGGACTTTCATTAGCTTTTTTAGTTTCCTTGTGATCTTGAGAAAAAAGAGGGTTCCTAGACAAAAGCCATGAAGATGTTACAAGGCTGGGTAACCTAAACAATCCAAATGAAGGAGGCTTGTTTTATGGCAGACATTTATGCGTATTATGTCCCACTTTCCTCCAAAAATTCCACACAAAAGATCAACATCTGGTGACCAGAGTAACTTCAGCAGTGATACAAGCAAAGCATGAGAAAAAAGGTGGAGTACGTCATCGGCTTTGGTAATAAGATTTTAAGCATATTCCATTGATTGGAGAAAGTTTAATTGTTTGCACAAGCAGAATCAAAATCTTGTTGAATAAACTTAAGTGCAGTTTTTTCCGTAGCTTTACAGAAAAATAAAGGACCCAAGACATACACTCCTCTACCTTAGTTCTTTATTTAATTTGCACTAAATTTCTCCATCCGTGTTGTCTCTCTCATCTCCTGGATTTCTGTGTGAGGTAAGGAGTATGTCACGTGAAACAGTTTCAGATTCAAGATCTTAGACCTGATACTAGTAAAAAGACACTATAACCTAACACAAAACTTAGAGGTTACAACTTGGGAACACAGAAAAAGCAACAGCATATTATCTTTGTTGGAAACAAACTCTCTCTTAGTTGACAAAGTAAGGCCCCCAAATGGGCTGCAGTGCCCATAAGGGCATTCCTTATCCTTGTACCTGGCTTTTTGCAAGTGCCAAATTAGAGGTTCTTTCTGTCAAAGCAGCACAATCCAGACACTATCAAGTAATCGCACTCTTCAGTGAACAAACACCAACCTACAATGAATTGGTAGTCTAAAATGGTGGGGGGAAAAAAAAAATAAATAAGAGAAATTTAATCTAGAATTTAATGACCTTGTACTTTCTATCTCCTCACAGAAGGAGCCAGCAATGGGCAATCAGCCCTTCCCACAACTCCAAAGTTCAGTCTCCAACCGCTTCTGGCTGATGCCTGGGGATGCTGTTAGTGCACAGCTCGCAGGGCACCTCGGCCCCGTGCTGGTTTCCCACACCCCCTGCGCTGGTTTTTCCATTCCACGCCTCTGGAAGATACAGCAATCCTGAAAAACTTCCAATACTGCTCTCACAGATTTGTCAGTTCCCTCCTTTTATATCCGGTCTTTAAGCAAAAGGAGTAAATGAGATGAAGTAAAGGCCGCAGGTGAGTGCGGTTTCGGTAGAAAACACTTCCTCCCCCAGACCTGTTCCCAGACAGTGGCGGCTCATAGTTTTAAGCAGGGAACAAAATTAAGAAGCTTTTCCTAATTAGTTCATCTGTGCTGCATTAAATTTGTGCTGGAAGGTTCCCAACATGGTCTGCTGCAATTATTAACAATGAATAGGCATCTCATAAAATACTGACACAAATGGCTTTTCTGAAGGAAAATTGGCAGGTTTGGCCACACCTCCTATAATTATAAATGTGAAAAGGTTGTCTGAGGAAAATGTTTTTTTAATGAAGGTCTCCGAGTATGCACTTTGCTTAACATACAGCAACCTGCAAATGAGGTTAGCAGGAGACATCCCACCTCCAGTTGAGCTACACAAGCAGTGTGGGAAAAACGCTGCTGTCCAGACCTTCACGTCAAATAAGTTTTATGCAGATGAATACTGGGATTCTTGCCTGGAGTAGAGAAGGATGTGATAGGACAAATGACAACAAAAGCCCCAACATTCAGGTGTCAAACACAAAGAATGGCTTTAAGGGAGCCTGGGGGTATGCAGGAAGGGAGAGAGAACTCAATTTCTCTCAAGGGACAAGAGATGATAAGGAGAGGATGAGACCAAGAGAACTGAATTGCCCATCAGAATCAATGGAGCAGAAGTCCATGGTTTAATTTGCAGATAAATCCCTGCTTGCAGCATTAACAATGCACCTAAAAGCGCCAGGCAAGGGTCACATTTCCAGTTTTGCTTTTCAGTTTGAATGCAAACACCCTACAGATACCACGAGTCTGTGAATGGACTGAGACTGTACAGACACAAGAAAACATCCCTGCCCCAAACAGCATATAGAAAGATTCACAGTAGTATCGTTTCCTCAACATGTGCAAAAAAAGTCTACGTTCACAGTTGAAAGGTAAAAAGAGACACAGCTAAAATCTGCAAGTCGCAGAGCTACTTACAAAATAAACTGCTCCGAAGCTTCCATGGCCAATCTCTCGGAGATCTGTGAAGAGCTTTTCTGGATCTTCTTTGAAGAAGAGCTCTGCGATTTCTGGGTCCTTCAGGCTGCCCGCTCGGCTGGTTGATGGCATCCTGCTGGGCAGTTAGCCGACCGACTATCTGGGTTTAAAGTGCTGCCTCAACCCTTGGTTCATCTGTATGAATGGAGCCTCTTCAGCATGGATTACTGCAAGAAAAAAAAAAATGCAGTTCCTTCACTGATTATCCTCTTTCCAAAGAGCCAGAAACAAAGCCACAGCAGAGCAGTGTCCACCTCTTCCAGAGCAAACATCTCTGTCTGCTCAGTCAACTGCAGAACCACCAACAGAACCTCTCTGACCCACAGCGATGACCAGGCTGTCACCAGTGAGCCCATGTCACCTTGACACCCTCCCTCTGAAGAGTTATACACACTATGTCTTCAAGTATTGCTTGAACTTCACACAGTGGATGACACAATTGTATATACATATATATACTTCATGGTCTTTGCAAGACAAGATACATGGTACAAGTATGACATGTACGAACCACCACTGCCTTTTAATAATCTGTATTTACATTTTTCTTTTTTAATTCAGCTCAGTATTTTTTTATTCTGCAATTGTCCTCCAGTTAAGCAGCCAGTGATCAATTTTTACTCATTTTAGCATGCACCTCTCTTAGGCTTCTCCTTCCACAATTCAGTCAGTCATGGCCTTTTCTGTTTGTTTTTTTTTTTCTTATCTAAATTCATGATCTTTAAGTGCCTGCTCTTCAGAGTCTTATTAGTACTCCCCTTCTTTAGAGGAAGGGCATCCAGAACAGGAGACACTCACTTCCACACACCACGCGCATCTTTCTACTCTGCTTAAGCAGATGCAAACATACATTTTAATTGTGATAGAACACGATAGAGCCCCCTAAAACAGCCCACTGGCAAACTCTTTCTTCAGAGGAACTTGCAACTTCAGATGCCATGGGGAACGTACGAAACCTTTTCTGCTTCCACGTGCATTTGCTTTCATTTACTCAGAGTGCCTTGGAGTCTATCCAGAATAAGAGCATACTTTCAAACTGTGCTAAAATCTTTCCGTATCTTTACAATGGGTGAAGCCAAACAACTATTACAAGTAAAATGCCTATTTTTTTCCCCCTGGATTTCCTCTCAATTCCCTGTAAATGGTCACCAATAAAAGCAATTCTGTGTCACTGGCAAACAGCTAGTCACACAGCCCCCTTCTTTCCAAAAATCCCTGTCTGCTCAAGACCTGTGCTTTTTAAATTCACATTTCATACTTCAAAAATTCATTTTTAAAAGAGGTTTCATGTCTTCATAATGGAAAAAAGATAATAAACCTGAGTTTAACCAATGTATCAGAAGGCCCTATCTCTGTCCATTTTTCCTCCTTTTCTGGACACTGTAACTCCCCCGTTATCCAAACCTTTAGATCATCAATGAATCATTTGTTTTCCCCTCCCTGCAGAGTAATTCCTGCAAGGATGGAAAAAGACATACTCCTGCATGTTTATGCTCAGTGGTACTCTTCTCTAGACAGTGGCACCATGTGAAAGTGCCAAAGGCTGACAGTTCCTCGTTAGTTCACCGAACTGCCAGCATCGCCACAAGAAGAGCAGGACTGTGTGAGAGACAGCCAGGACATACCTAGCTGTAAAGTCTGCAAGAACCTCCAGTTTTTGTGATAAAGACACGTGTGGGAGAGAGATCACAGGGAAGGGAAGCAAAATCCAGCATTTTCATAGCTTTCCTCCAAGCAGTCCGCATTCAGAAAGATTTATGATGCAACCCAAAGCGTGTTTCCATGATAGCCTGCTCTCGGGGGCTAAGGAAAAACTGATACTCAATTCCCAGTGGTGGACCAAGTATAAATATATATATATATATCTATACACACACTTATACATGGAAAACATGCAGCTGTTTGCAACTCTGCTCTACTGCACTTGTGAGCACACACACACGTTTCCTATCGATGCAGGATGGTTACAGGAGCCATCAGCTGAGGAGATACCCAGCTGCCAACGAAGCCGAGCGGGATGCCGAGGAATGGGACCGCGATACCTCCACCTTCCGTTGCATAATGCAGTAACTAATACCGTGTGGGAAGGGAAATAATTAGCTTCAATTCAGTTCATACCTGAAGCACGCTACATTTATGAAGACTAGAAGAAAAGTTGGGGTTTGGTGGTTTTTTTTGTTGTTGTTATTTTTCTTTCCAATAAGCCAACAATATTTCACTTGACTCCAGCTCTAACAAGAACGTAACACTGAAAGACAACTGTTTCACATTTACAGCCCCCGACGAAACAATAGACAAAAAGCATCAGTCAGAAAAGGGAGAGAAAGGAGCTGGGGGAAGGGAGCTGATAACCAGAGCACACTCAGTATTATTGAAGGAATGCTTCTTGGATCGACGGTAATGATGTCATGTTCCATCTTTTAAGAAGCATCAGATTCTTACAAAAAGGACATTGTTGTTCAAAAGCAACTGCTGCAATCCCAGAATGCCCTTTTCCCTACATCTGTTAGTCAGAGGGGCTAGGCTTGGATAAACCTGCTAATATGGCCAAAAGTCACATGTCCCCGGGAGCCAGCGTGCGTGTGAGAGCCGGAGCCAGGAGAAAAGCCCTGCAAGCACACAGCTGAGATGGATTATGGCCTTCTCCCCCTCCCCACCTACACACCCCCCCTCCCCAATGCCAAACCAGCCACCAGACTCCCTCTTGGCATCATTTCTGAGCGTGCCTCTGAAATGTCAGCAACAGGCAATGCCTATAACTCTTACCAGCTCACTGACAACCCAGCCAGAAGAGGTACGGGCTGGCTACTGGGCTGCCAGACTTCCAATGGCCCATCAGGGCCCAACTCCTCATCTACCGGGATACACCTCAAAACACAGCTTTTTTTTCCCCCTTTAATACTGAGAACATCGAGACAAATTTAATTATCCTTATTCTTGGAACTAATTGCTACTTTGAAATGCGTGAGAATAAAAACATTAAGTATTAAAACCTATTTAACAGAACAGTCACAAAAGTGTATGTGACACTACGCTTATCATTTGATCTGCTTGGATGGAACAATAAAATGCATTAATGTAAATTCCATCTATAAGAAAGCTTTACACAGTCTCACTTAATAAAGTGCTCCCATTTTTTTATGGATGCTACAATATTAAATTCCCTTAGTCTTCTTTTTTACCCAGACAACACGTGCTGCTGCCAAAGCCTGACAGTGCCAGCAGCTGTGATGCTCTGCCTCCTGCCTTGCAATAAAGACACCTGAGCACTTTGGGGAAATGGCACTGAAGTTAGGAGAAGTGGCATGCAACGTGGTTATTGCATTATTTTAAATGTATTAAAAATACAGATGAGTCTTAAGATTAAAAAAACACCCTGCAACTAAACTGCACTGAAAATTAAATCATAAACCAGCAGGCAGCTGGTTTTCTAAATTACAGTCAAGTTGCGCTTACGTATTTTACATTCTTCCATCAATGCAGTCTCTTTACTACAGTTTTTTTGGATTCGTGCAGCCATACTGTTAAACACAATTGTTCCCAGTGGATGGGACCGATCACCTCACCTTAGACAGCTCAGATCAGGTGGCTGGATCCCAGCTGTGGCCAAGAGACAGGCGCTGCAAATAGGATATGGCACCCTCTGGCTGTGCCTGTCTCTGCTGGCTGAAGAGACAGACTACCTAGAAGCCACCTTGCAGGCTGCTAAAATTAGATAAAATAAATTCCATGGGGTTTTTTTCCTAGTTGTCACTCATACAAAGAGAGAATATTGAATTGCACGAACACAAGTACTGGCACTTAGATCAATTCCACTCATAACCAACAAGGTGATGTAGGAATACGAGAAAGATCCAAAATAAACCAGGGAATGACCAAAGCACAAGACTGAATCAACTCTATTTCCATCCAGTGGGTTGAACTAACTACACTTAGTGGCTACCATCACTAGCATAAATGACAGCAACTACAGTCCAAAATGTTTTATCAAATTACTTTCATCTGAACAACTACCAGATAGCAGAAACCGCACACACACATCCACAAAAGTCTATGATCAACGAGATGTTACATCCCTTGTAATTATGGCTGTATTAAATGTACACACACACCTTGAACCACTGACATAAGGAAGCTGAAGATGAGGATGGGGTAAGACCTGTTCTCTTCCAAGTTTTCTGCCTCCCTGCCATGTCATCTCAAGCTGAAGACCCACCCCTGTGACTAACATCCCCTGGGATCCCACAGAGCAGAACAAGCAAAGCTCTAAATGGTCAGTTGCCATATTTAAAGTGCATATTTAAGCCTTATGCCACAGGGACCTCAGAGAAATTGAAATCTCTCTGCAGTAAAATATCTGATGGCAGTCAGTGTCATAAATAACTGTTTTCATAAAATAAACCAGTGTACTAAGAAGAGAATGCCTTCCCTGCAAAGGAGAAGGGAACCCGCTCACTGAGATCTCCAACTATCCATCGTGTTATTTCTCAAACTCCAACCAACTCGGAGAGTGACAGTGACCAGGAGGCATTAGGTTACACTGAGCACGAGCATCAAAGCACCTCTAGTTCCTTAAGACGGTTCAAAAGTTTGTAGGGATGAAAATGTGACAATTAGCATATAAGCTTGCTTGTAGATCATTAGCATTAAAAAGCACCCCACTTTGTCCATACAAATGGAGTTTCAAGGAATCAACATATTCAACATCCTTCAGCTTCTATACACAAGAATATTGTAACCAGAGTTAAACAAATGCCACGTGAGCACCAGATGGAAACAACAAGCAGATTTATGCATCTGTGTCTCTCCCTTTCACCAGGTACCAAGACACATGTTGCACGGACTCCTGAGATGGCTAATGAGGCCGACAGGAATGCTGTCCTCCACTACTGAGTTATGAACACAAAAATATTTGCAATTTGAGTTGTAAATCTTGTTTTATATAATAGTCATCTGCTATACAATATACTTAGCACAGTAAAACCTATAAAAACGTATCTTTAGTATCAAATGTAGCTACACCATGTATTTTTCCCCAATAGAATATACAAGACACTTGAAAAATAAACAAACCAGAAGACCAGTTACAGCACCTCTGATCTTTAGAGCTGCATGCTGTAAGAGCAAAGATGATAAAATTAATATGCAATACAGAAAACTACTGGTTCTTCAAAGTTCTTCTTACCCAAAGTCATAGTGGGGGAAGAAAACCCAACCCAAAACCTCCTGTCCACAAAAAACACCACCAAGAAACAACAGCCCACCATAACATAACTTCATTTGGAAACTGATGCTTAGATTATTTTTTAAAAAGCAGTTGAATTGCATGTAGTGCAAACAGTTGCTAAATTTTAGTGTCATTTCCTCTGGCAGGATCTAACGCAAGAGCATCAAATAGATGGGCGATGAGTGTCATCATGCAACTATCAAAAAAGGGAAAAGGGATTTTCTCTTACTTGCATCTGGGTCAGATCCGGGGAGTGTATGAAGCTGAGATTAAATTACCATCTCAACATACTATTAAAAATTTCCTGAATGACTTCCAGCTAACACTGAAAATTTCCACCACTATCATAAATGTGTAAAGTGGATCTATTGAAAGAACTGACTTTTAATTTTTTTTAATATATATTTTACTTATAATTATGCCTAAAGTGAGAGTTGGATGGTAAGAATGCCTAAAGAATGATTAGATGATAAGAATGCTTAAAAGACTGAGCTTTAAAAATTTCTGAATAGCACTGAATGTTTGCCCTGAAAGCACCATTTTTCTGGCAGTAGCAGGCAAATCATTCCTCATTTTTGATAGACTCTGAATAAAAGTCTGTAAGATAAAAAAAGCAAGCTAATTTATAGAATGCAAGTTGCTGCTTGTACGTGAAATGTGAAGTAGTCACTATTTCATGCATTTTCAGAAAAAAGTCTTAAATAAGAGTTTTCTAGCACACAAACCAAAAATATCACATGTATGAGCTGTCTGGTTTTAAACCATGCAGAGGAAACCGCAGCTGAACTTTCAGTATCATATAATATTGTCTGTCGGGTAGAGGAAGTTTCTTCTCTGACATGTATTTGAGATGCCAAAGAGACTGTCCCAGCGCAAGGTACATCCGTGGACCCGGGTGCATCCTCACTCCACCAGGACTGCGCCGCTGAGCGCAGGAGCCTGAGCTCTGCCTTACACCTGATCTACACCACTGCAAAACAAGGTCACGATGTAAGGAAAGAGAAGACAATGGGATAAATGGCACAAGTATCATCTAGGTAGAAAGAAAAAAAAAAAATTACTCGTTTTACTCTGAAATGTACTCTCTTCAGGCAAAACCAGTATTTTGCAACACCAGCATATTCTCTTTAGGCAACAGAATGTTGCAATACCCAACCCTCAAAGCCGTGGGGACGCAAGTGCAACGATTTGATGCTAACCTGGTACCAGAAGCAGAAGGGCTGTACGCTGCGTGGGGAGATATCAGAAAAGAGGATGAAGGTCCAGCATCAGAAGAAATGAGCACTCATCACAACACGCCGTGCCGATATATGTGACTTCAGGAACAGTGCAGCTACCTTTGACTTATTTCACAATCTGATATAAATCACCCTTTACAATTTTAACCAGATGAGTTTTATGCAAAGGGGCAGACAGATTACCTCCTATACGTCCCATCACTTAATTTGCTGTTCATCAAAAGCTAGGTGCTATCAGCCTGCTGTGGTGGGTCCTTTCTCTAGGAGCACTGACAAAAGTTCTGTTGGCTTATGTGAAATTCAGGGGACCTGCAGCCAGTGCAATGCTGCCAGATTCAGGATCGTCTTCTCTCCATCCTTCTGCATCTCTCAGCAAATACAGGGACACACGTTCATCAGGTTCCTCGTGATCACTGGGAAAGTATGATGGGGCCAGTCTTTTCTCAGTGGTGCCCAGTGACAGGACAAGAGGAAATGGGCACAAACTTGAGTAGAAGTTCCACCTAAACATGAGAAGGAACTTCTTTACTGTGACAGTGGTAGAGCACTGGAACAGGCTGCCCAGAGAGGTGGTGGAGTCTCCTTCTCTGGAGACATTCAAAACCCACTTGGACAAGTTCCTGTGCAACCTGCTCTAGGTAGACCCGCTCCGGCAGGGGGATTGGACTAGATGATCTCCAGAGGTCCCTTCCAACCCCATATGATTCTATGATTTTATGATTCTATGTTCTTGAACACTGTGCCAAATTTCTCCTTCCAGCAAGCTTGTCAAAACTACATACCATGGGTTTTATTGCTTTGCAATTAAAAAAACCAACCCACTGGTCCACCCAGTTGACTCTTCTGACAAAAGCAGAGCAAGTCTCAAGTGCCTTAATGTGCCTTGCACACACAGAAGACGAGTGACTCCGCTCACAGCAGAAGGTGTCTGTTTCCCTGAAGAGCTAAAAATCAGCTTCCCGTCCATACTCAATTGCACCACAGCAGATGGCATCAAGACAGTTGTATTCTAGTGACTATCACAATGAAAGTCTATCAGCATCTCTAAGCCTCTCAAAACGGACAGCAATTTTAGTCACTCGATTCATGTAAAACCACAGACCACAGACTACTTGCGTACTTGGGTAAGCCTCTCCCACCCAAGCTAACAACATGTTACTTCTCCTCCTAGTTCTGCAATTTGGAAATCTTCCTAGAGTGGTAACTAAGGGAAAAAAAAATATCCCAGAAATGAAATAAGAAAAACTAGGAGATATAGCAAGTGGCATTTAGCTTCTCCCATTGCAGAAGGGGCAAGAGGCACTCAGGAACCTCTCCCTCAGGACCCTGCTAATTTACTTTTACCACTTAGTAGAGAGCTGCAGTTCAGACAAAAAAATGCTGACAAAGTCTTGAACTTGCCTTTGTCTTAATTATCTTAAAATCATTCTTTTTGGTACACTTCTTCTTGCTGCACCCACTAGGACTATCTATCACTAAGGGAAAGGGAGGTGCAGATGAATGGCATTCTACAAGAGACTGTTAGAAAAATGTTTAGTATTCAGAAAAAAATCCAATATGTTGTCACAAAACTGATTTAAAAAAGGAACTGTCCTGAAACAGTATCAACTACAAGCAGAATAAAGACACTTGGAACGGCTTCAGAGAACTGGATTGTGGAAGGTAACTATGGACCACGGAAAGCCTCAACAAGACATTGAAAAGAAAGCAATCTAGAAAAGATCACTCTCAAGCTTGTGTCTCCAAGATGCTCCTCTGCTTTCTGCCAGAGGAGCCCCATGAATGGGGATCTCTGCCCCATCTCCGAGTCAGGAGCCCCTCTGCTGTCAAAGTCTGGAAGAGGTGAGATCTTAGAGCTGTTACAAGAGTGAGGAGCACCTTCATGTGGTCTACAACCCCACTAATGCCTGTGTAACAGCACTGAGATCCCCTCTGGAGCAGGAGAATGGTCATCAAGTGCCGTCATCTTTATATCTTCCACATTCCCTCATCTATGTATTTCTAGAAGGATTAGATTATAAGGGTAAGGTGAATCTGCACGGGGATATTATGGTGAATGCCGGGAGCTTTTTGTCTGTGTGAGCACCTATGTTCAAACAGGCTTTTCTTCCCCAACATGGTAAATTTTTCTTCACCTGACAAAGAGCAAACCGATCATTCCAGAAAGATTCCATTTTCAATTCCTTTTAAAAAGATTCTTGAGAAATGCTTCTATCCTGGACGAACCTCTTTGCAGATCTTTTTTTTTCTTTCTTTCTCTGCTTCTCTACCTGTATCTTTTCTTGTATTATACTTCTTCATAGAACAGCCTGAGGAAGACACTTTTATGTTAGAGTACTGCTTGCATTTCTCTTATACATGCACTTGTAGACTCTGTGGCTTACTTTGATTTCCTCTCAAGATTCTGACACTAAAATGTCCATCATCAACTCCCTGAATTACTTACCCCAGCACACCTTCTGATCCTGCTGAGCTCTTCTGCTTAGATGTTTACTTTCCAGGAATGTCACTAACAAAAGGGTCAGAGAGTTAAGTTTCCCAAAACTCCGTTGACAAACCCAGCAGCAGAGCAAAAAGCGCAACAATTATCCTGTGCTTTCCATTTAAAACATAATGGAAAGAGCTTTCTGTATTTCTGATTATTTCTACCATCTTCCAAGTTTTCTAATTTGTGGAAAATATAACTAACTGGTTAAGTGTGTTCCTGTGTTAAAGACAGATATTCTGAACAAACTAGATCTATTTTGACAAGTTACATATGCCAGTTATAGATATACACAAATATATGTAACACTACCAGTATTCCTGAAAACACTAGTTTTGCTAACTGGCAATTTTTGCAACACTACTCACCTCAGAAATACCGAATTGATCCCTGACCCTACCACTGAACACAAATAAAAGACATTACTGATTCAGTTGAAAGAAACATTAATAGCAAAAAGCATCCTGTATTTTTTCTCCTATTTAAAACAAAACTTCCCATGGGATCAAAAGTTAGACCTACAGAATCACTGAAGAACAGCCAGCATTCACTTCTCAAAGACCAATGTCATCAAAGTTCAAGAAGTGCTAACCATACCCTGACATATTCAACACGAACATTTCCTGAATGTCTTTGCTTGTAATAGTTCTGGTACGTTTATTAAGAAGGTCAGCTCTAAATTTAGTAATTCCTTAGGCTAGCAAAGCTATGAGGAAGGCAAGTGGAAAAAATGAAATCTTCTGTCCCCCTTCTTTTGCAATTCATTAAGTTCACAGCAGTTGCCAACTATTTTCCTTTACTACGTAAAGCATTACATTAATACACATTTTGTGACCGCATCACCTACAGACAACTCTCTATGGCCACGTCTCAGGCTAAAGATTTGTGTTAATAACAGTTCCAGTGCAGCACACTGGCCAGGAAGAGGTTAGCAAGTGGCCAGCTGATGAGAGTCAATTAAGTCTAGCGGCAAAAATACTGGGAAACTCCAGCTGCCCATAAAAAAAAATAATAAAAAAAATTAGTCAGATATCCTAATGGGACTTGAGTTTAAAGAAACCTTTTCTTGACCCCTAAGCAATTTTGCCCCAGAACAATAAATAATGTAAATGTAAGCAAATTAGCTATTTTGGATTCAGCATAAATAACTCAAAAATAAGCTACTAAAGCTCACAATAATAATTACCCGTGAGAAAAAAAGTAATTAAAAAGTAGCCATATCATACAGTTTTAGAAAGGAGGCCTGAAAGGAAACAATTTAATGTCTTTCTGACCAATAAGTAAAAAAATTAAAATGTTGAAATTGAGCTTGCAATTGAATTTACCCGAGTGCAGCACCAGGACACATGTCCACCCAGCCAGAGGCTACCTCCAACCTCCCCATCCACAGGTCAGACTCTTATTTGAGCAAGCATGAACCTAGCAAAAATCTGAAGCCAGTAGGAAGGACCTCAGGTAGAAAATAAAGTCAAATACAAACAGAAAAATCCAAGAGAAAACTGGAAGATTCTGCAGGAATAATCTTAAACCCCAAGCTGTGAGAGGACAAGCCTCAGGCAGTCACGCAGCCTGCTCCGCTCCCAGGCTGGAGAAAGCCACGGAGGAGAGCGCGGAAACTGGCAAGAAGGTAAATTATCTGCACAAAGAAGATGACTAGGTCTAAGGTATGGTGCTGTCACAGACCATACATCAAGAAAGCTGGTCCTTCAATAAGCTCGTAAATTAAACATTACTGACCTATGGGGATGAGTAAGTAGCTGCCCTAAAAGACTGATGTAGCTCCAGAGTGACATATACTTCTGTCACAACTGCTGTCCCCTTCCAACAGCTGCTGCTCCTGAGAAGCTCCCCACAATGGCTGCAGCCAAACTGAAGAATGAATTGAACTAATAATTAGTGGAAGTAACACATTAATCACTCGGTGACTGCAATACACTAAGAACTAACAAGTCAAACATGTATGCGCTAGAATACATGTCATTAAAATAACAGAACAACTCAAAAGGATATTCAAAAAGAAGTGGGCGGTCTTGTATACAAAATTATTATGAGTATTAATTAGTCATAGGTGGAAAACAGAAACACCAACTCTGAACCAAGAGCTGAAATACTGATACAAGTCTCGGAAAAAAAGCAAGAGGTCAGATATATAATTACATGTTTCGAGCAAGGAAAAAGGCCCTTGCAACCAGAGTGACCATAGACTCTGTGCAAATCCTGCATAACATTTGCATTTCAGATCTGGAATGGGAGGGAAAGCAACACGACAAGTTTTATTTAGGGCAGTTGACAGGACCAGAGTGTACACAGGAACCTCAAAAAACAACGTGAATGAGCAGCAAGACAGGGGATGAAAGCTCAAAAAATAAAGAACAGTGAAGCACGTATCTACTCTAGAAACTGAACTCAGGAGCTGAGCTTTGCACAGACAGCTCAATGAAAATAATTGCACAATTATGCAAAAACATCAGACTTTTTTTTTAAATGAACAACATGAAGAATCACTTCGAAAAATAATATAGGATTTCTGACAATACCTTAAGGAAGTCTCTGTCCCGGTCTGCTCCTGGCTACTATTCTTCACTCACATCTTGCAATAAAATGAAAGTACAGTACAAGAGGCCTCAGAAATAGGAAGTCATAAATGTCCAAGACAACAAACAAGCTTGAAGAAAAAAGGTGTAGGACTTAAAAATCATACATAAGAAGGCCATGTCAAACACTAACACTTTAAGAACAAGTCCATAAAGCGTATGAGTAGCATATTTGTAACAGAGTGAAGGAATTCAACCAATCAAGCCATAAAGAGCAAAATGAACCCGCAGAAATTACTGCAAGGTACTGAGCGCAAGAGATACAAACATTACTTTTTAAACTAGACATTTACACGGATAAGAACATCCACAAGACAGGTCAGGTGAGGTATTGAGTGCTCCTGGCACCTCTTCTGAAGCATCCAGTGTTACCACTGCCAGAAACAAAAGACAGGACCAGACAGGCGATGCCTTAGATTCTGTGTGACAATTTTTCTATTGCTATTCTTCTAGGGTCAAACAAACATCACCAAAACACACTTTGTCAATTTTGTTTAACACAGGAGTTTATAAAATATACTATTACCATAAACATTAAAAAAAAAAAGGTTTATTTGAAAGGTTGCACAGAAATAATGATGAAGTACTTTCCTAGGTTCTAGTACTATCCATGTATGTGATGGACCTTCATCAAGGTACAAATGCAGAAAAGCCATTTCAGAACAAATTAACAGCAAAAGACTATTCTGTCCTTCAGAAGGAGCGACCGACCTAGAGGAGCTCACAGGAGGAGACAAAGGTATACAGCCACTTCCCCAAGTTTGTAACTTCTGCAACTAAAGCAGGGTCAAAAAGGTGTTCAAACATATTTCAGCATCCAAAAAGTTTAAAACCTTCTATAGCTGTTAAATCCGTGTTAAATGCCTTTACAGAGCAATCGTTTCACACATTTCTAGTGCCCGTGAGCACTTCTGTTCCTGCTGGAATTACCCAAAATCGTGGCAATTTGTCCAGTTTTACTCCAGCTCAGGCTGAGTATTTATTTTTCCTGTCTCCACATGACTGAGCAGAACAATTTTTTAAATGACACACAGCAAGGGGATGAGTCAAACAACCAAAAGCAAACAACAAATCAAGAAACAGCTCTGTCAATATTTTATCTACTCGAAGAAACGCTTCTCCAGTGAGTTCTGAAAAGCTTAGATTACTTGTCTTTATGCCTTCCACTTAAAACAAAAAATAGTATTCAGTATGTATTAAGATAACAAGCATATCCTTTTAATTTGATAGAGTTTTATCTGCTTTCATAGGGAAAACACTCATTTCAACTAACATACAAAACAATTTAGGTAGCAGTGGCTCAGATACAGAATATGTCTCGATTGGACAGTTAAGATCATAGGACTGAATGTCCTATTAAGTCCCGTTCCTGCTATTTTGAGCAACTATATAATAGAATCCAATCATCAAATAATAACCAACTCCTGAGAACTTCTCAAAGCCTCTACTCTGATTACAAGGCTGCTCCAGAAACCCACTCCGATTTTGATTAGGAACCAATTTAAGATTAAGAACTGATTATGACTGATTTATGGTTTGTATTTACCATTTGTCAGCTTACAGTGACGTATTCTTTTTCCCATACTGTCCTTAAAGTTTACACAGCTTTCTTCCCTTTTCAATATTGAGGGATAAGCACAAGTGCAGACATATATAATGTATGTCCCCTTAGCCTGCTAGCTGAAAAAAGCAAGCTGGATTTGCCTCCCTTCACAACACAGAAGAGAGGACCAATTTCCCAGACTATCCTCAGAGCCCTTTCTCACATCTGTCCCAAACTAAGGCTTTTTTTAAAAGCCAAAAAATAAAAAATCCCTGATCAGAGTTCTCCACATCTACTTATTCCCTGGACACATAACACTGAAGTTTCAAACTCACCATGGTATCAGCGGATATACTTAAGTCTTTCACATCTTTTAATTTCTAGCTGATAAACAACATTTTTATAGTTCGTATGTTTATACATATTACATATATATTATTATATATTTTAATATATTATATGTTATGATCTATTTGTTGTTATTGCGTGACCATGCACTCTGTACTGTCCCATTTATGTCTCCATTATTGCAAACCACCCAGCTTATTCAGCCCTGCTGAGTGAGGTTCTAGTCCTCAGGACTGACGATGTCTCCAACTGTGCCCCAGCCGGTTTTATTAACGCAGCCCTTCACCTGTACATCAAGACCAAAACAACATTTAAAATTTGTCTGAAGATTAATCTTTGAAAACTATCAGCAGCTTCCCTCTAGCCTCCACTTCCTCCTTCAACCGGACTAACTCACCTTCCCATAGCCAGCCCTAAACCATCACACCATTTAAGAAATCTCCAACGTGGTGCTGTGTCCAACGCTGTACTGACAGTCACTGGACTTGCAATGCTCCACCGCCCCAGCCACTGTCCTGCTCCATCAGCTCTCCAGCAACCCTCTCCTGGTGACAGTCACTCCCTCACAATCCTTCTATCCCCACGCACGGGAAACATGGCATGGCACAAGAAGTCTTTACATCACAAGGTGTGGGTGGGCACAGAAAATGTGTCCTTGCTGCAGATGGGGAAGGGGAGGGATAGGACACAAGTGCATGAGAACCATTGTCCTTTCCTCTCCTGTTCCAACAGTTGCCCCATGTCTCTGCCTGATGCTCCCTGGGATGATCTTGCTCCCCATCACCTTCCCCAAGCAAGACCGTGCTGTGACCAAGCTGCTGGAATGAAAGCAACGGCTTCTGGCAAAGACTTAAAACTTGGTATCAGCTGGACTTCCCAAAACCCATCTAATACAGGGCACCAGCAGCAAGGATGGTGAAACTGGTCACACAGGTGTGGGAACAAGCCACACACCCACAGCTCAGCGAGCAGCAGCAGCTCTCATCCCACACACTCATGGTCTGGCTGGTCAGCACTGGTCCTGCACTTCCAGAGGCCAGGTGGGAACACAGAGACCTTCTCTATCCTGGCACAGAAGGGAGGTATGTGGTCTGTTTACCCAGGAACTTTGGTCAAATCTACTGAAATTCCATAAACCCAAAAAAATTCATTGCAGAAGCTCCAACGTCACTTTCAGATGGGAACAGATATTCCGGCAGTGAGAGAGGAGACTGAAGCAGGAGAAGTTCTTAGCGACCCGCTTCCCAAATTCAGGCAGTCATAGGTTTGTGTGCTACATTACAGCTGTTCCGAATGCTGACATCTTCTCTCTTATGTACTTATATACCCATTACCATAGTAACCAAGTTCCTCAGAACATATAATGTAATTTTTGTATCTAGCATATTAGAACAAAATTATTAAGGTTACAAAGGCAAGCACTCCAAAATTAGAAAGTGTCAGAATTCAGACTGCCATCTCCCTTGCCAATAATCCATCTTCTCGCTGCCTCCCTCTCCATCTCCCAGGCTTCCAAGTCACCTCTCCTGCAAACCTCCAGCTCCATTTCTCCACCAGCTGTAGCTCCTTCCTCTCCGATCCCTCTGCAGTCCCTCTGTCCTGACGTCTTCTTATCTCTCCTCTCTCATCTGACTTTTATACCTCCTGCATTCACACCAGGCGTTTTCCTCCTCCACACTGCCTGGGTGCTCTCCAGGAATGATTCACTGAGCACAGGACAGAGATTCCCGACAGTCTAGGAACTGGAAACATGAGGAGTCTCTCTTGCAGGAAAAAGTCCCTTCTGATCTCCCATAGCCCAGGGCTGGAGCATCTTCAGCTGCTCTCTGAGGATAACTGCCTGCTCAGCACCAGGAGCTCCAAAATGCCTAAGCAATGCAGGGTGCTGGTTTATCCACTTATTACCATCACACATTACGCTGTCAGAGCGCCCCATGGGTCCCACTAAGGAATAAGCCCCTGTTTCAGGAGATGTGTTGCAAATACATAGAGAGTCTCCATCCTGGTAAGCTTATATAAACCAAATTAATCTTTATGCTCTATTCTATATCTATGGCTAGGAGGAAGTCACATCCATGGAGTGCTCTAGACTATGGTTTCTCTCAACACCCACACCTGCAAGCACCGTAGAAGTGAAGAGTGGCATCTCTTGCAGTAGAATATCCCCAGTAAATTCAGGAGATCTCTCAATGCAGAAGATTTACTAAAAAAGTCCATCAAATTACAGACTTAGGCATCCTGTTGCTCGACGGCCTCTCCACTAGAAAGACAGGTTAAGTCGATACAACACTGTGCACACACAGAAGGTAAATGACTACATCTTTTCTCCAAAACCTGCTTTAAAAAAAAATTATCTGGCTCTTTTCTGGTTTTGGCAGTATTATTAATTGTCCTGAATACAAGGGATAAAAGAGGTAGGTCAGCATCTGCACCTGAAGCAAATACTTGGAACAACAATTCAGAAACAAGACCCACAAAGCAGGTTTTAATGCTCAAACTCCGTCCTACCTAAGTTAACTCTTACTGGGAGTATTATTTTTTTTCTCCAGTACACCAAATCTCCAACTCCCAAGCAAGAAATCCAGCCCTTTCTTCTGGCCTGAAGAGAGGAGGAAAGCACTTAAGTTGCTTGAATGTACCAAGAAAGCGTTAAAGTATTTTAAGGCTGAAAAGGCAATTGCAGCTCAAGTAGGAACACATCCATTCTAAATTTGACAGAAAGCTGTAATCAGAAATTGGTCTGTTCCAATAGCATAGATCCAAACACCTTTATATTTCATGGGTTCTTTGTGTGCTCACTCACAAAGCCGTTTAATCCAGCTGTTCTCAGCAATCATTCACAAAAGCAAATGAATGAAAAAGAAATAATCAGCAACCATCTCCACTCCTACCCTTTAGTTGAGGTGAACAATAATTTGATTGCTTCAGTCGATGGACAAAACTATTTCCTGTGCCTTTAAATAAAAGGTTAATTGAGATATGGTAGAACCTGCTCTCACTTGGGCTTTCTGAAAAACAAGGTTGTCCTGCCTGGTTCAAGGACTCTGGCCTTGGCTTTTGTGCGAGATGAGGCAGGGACCTGCCAACAGGTGACTTTTCCAAGACTGACCTGATCTTTGAGAGAGGCAGTAAAGGAATAACATAGCAAAGAAAAAGCCAATTAAAATAATCTTACACTTCTCCTCAGGCACTGACTGCTGGCAGGGGCTGAGCTCCAAGGCCTTTGTCTCAGCCACACAGCAGCCTGCCCTCACTGGATGGCGGCAGTGGCTGTTGAGAGAAGCCCCTGATCTGAAGGCAACCAGCGATTTGGTCAGAGCTAAACCACAGTCAGAGCCCCACAGTTGTGCCACCTAACAAAGGATGTTAACTGGAGATGACAAAAGCTGCTACCCAGAGCTGTAACCACATGGCACAGCTGGAGCGGGATTAAGCTGTATGGTTTGAAGGGTTTCCTTGAGATGGTCTGCAAAATGCAACATGGCGGTCTGGCTCTATCAAGATACAGAAGTAAAGCTGCAAGGGACAAGGACAGCCACGAGAACAGTCCCAAGACAGCAGTGGGACAGACCTTCCCAGGGAAGTATGTTAGAAATTTTCAAAAATAAATCACTAAGACCACATGATTTCAAAGCGAGAACAGAAAGGTCTGATGTCATGTTTCTTAACCATTAAATACATAGGGCCTGTGTTTCTTCAAATTTTGCCCAGCCTATTAAAATAAGGAGCAGTATTAATTAGAAGATTATAAAAATCAGATATCTCAATACGATTTACATTTATCACAAGACAAGAGTGTTAAAAGCTTTGCAGAAGATCGGCTCAGTGAGTGAACAACAGAATTGTGACCACTATCATCTTTCCACTCAAAAGCACCGACCTGCACACAACCAGAGAACACGGGGGTTGACGGCTGCTTCTGCTGCAGTGGCTTTTAGAGGTAGATATTATCAAATTCCTTTCACATCTGTTTAGATTTCAGGAGACAAGCGCCCACATCACACACACAAAAAAACCACCCTCGCATCCTTTTGGCAGCCAGTGGTTTGAAGGGGGCACTGAGCTTTCTCTCTAAAGAGCTCCTCTCCCTTAGAGGCTGCCTGGGAAGGGCACTCCTAGGGTGTAACAGCAGAATAATACAGCAAATTTTTGCACTATTGCAGTCTGCACTGCACCTACTGTAGGGATAAATAAAATTCCAATCTCCACAATCTCCAAGGCTGTCAATCTGACACCTTTTGTGAATACTAAATTCACACATACAAAGAACTTTCTCCTTTGTAGGTTTTGAAACATCTCACATGCCGTTTCCTACCGGTAACTGAACAAGCAGCATAATTTCATACCTGGCAATTTGAAGCCTCTTTTTCAGCAGTTTGGAATAATGGATTATCCCTTTTGTTTGTCAGTAGGAAGAGACAAATAAGAGAAAAGAAAAAAAAACAGTAAAGTTTCAAGCAGCATTTCCTTTATTAAAAGAAGATCTATTTGCTGACTGCTCCTGTTGGCTAATAAACAAAGGGAAAGTCAGGTGCCCATTTTACAAATTCTAAGGATCTTGGAGTTTTGAGCTGGGAAAAGTAGGACAACCTCCTGATACCTTGGGCAGATACACCCCTAACAACCGACCAGCAAAAAGCAAGAACTGCTCCCTCATCGTGCATGCAGATCACCCATGCAGCCCAGCTGGACAGGGAGCTACCGAGAACTCGACACACCATGCCAGAAAACAGTATTTACTTTTTGGACGTAAGCTATAAAGAGCAACCAAGAAGTAATTAAGGTTCCTGAACACAATGAGGGGAAAAATATCAGCTCCGGTGCTGGTCACTGCCCAGAAGTTCTTACTACATCTGGACAGCTTCTCAGAGACCACCAGCCTATCCTCTCACCACCAATACTCAGAGTTTGTAGCCTCCAAAGACCTAAAAATGCCCTTCAGCAGATTATTTTGCAAAGTCATTTTGAGTGAGGGAATATATAAAGCTCTAACCTGAAAAAGAATAAACCTGTCCGTATTGGCATGGAGCACATTGCTCAGCAAGTACAGCTAACGAGCTGCGTGAAAGCCAGTGGCTGCTAAGCCACAAAAAGGGCTCCCAAAAAGGAGGAGGAACTCAGATACACTCCTATATTCAATTTCACAACCTTGAACAAAAAAAATCAGCCTGGTTCTATCAGTCCTGCAGTTGGTTTTGGCTGCTCCCCTGACCCTGGCCAGGGCCCAACAGTAATCTTGGTGGAAGGCTGCTGGTGGTACTACCATGATATTTATACAAACATCTGAAGAAATATGGGACAGTTCTCTGGTAGAAACCAACACAAACATGTCAGAAGTCACCGTGCGCCGCTTATTTAAGTATCTCCAAAACAGTGAAAAACAGAGAAAGGATATATTAAGAGAAAAAAGATCCCTGAAGCAACGAGGACTTGGGTATTTATAAAATGCCTGTATATTTGCATCTGGCAGATAATATACATCACATCCTCCAGCAATACAAGAAGAAGTTATTTTTGAGAACTTGATAGTAGGAACTGAAAAGAAATAACTGTGCTTCTCTCGCTCTCTTTTCTCTATTAAGCTAATTCCTGTTGTATAAAGTCAGCTTGAAAGCTCCTTTCAACGAAAAAGGGGGAGGGAGGAGAAGAAGAATCAGATCTGCTTGTTTTTTTACATTTGACATTCAGGTCTCGTCCCCCTGTTTTGTTTTCCTGGAGGACGCGGCGGCGCAGACCTCGCAGAATGATGACATCACACCCACCAAAAAAAAAAAAAAAAAAAAAATTAAAAATATCAAAACCCAAAGAGGAGGGAAGCAGCTTTCTCTCAAAGCAGAGCTCAGAACGACAGCTCTGCTTCTGGCTCTCATCTTTTGGTTATTTCAAAACTTAACTTGTCCAGGGGTAAAATAATTTTCCCTTCAGACCCTGGCCCACGGGAGCAGCCCATCAAAATGGGGGAAGGCAACAGCCCCAATGCTCTCCAGCCAGGCAGGATCAAGGTAAAAGATGTTTAGTTACTGTTTGCCTATAAAGATACCTTGAGCAGTACATTGTTTATGCCTGTGTTATTGTTTTCAGCCTGAGTTTTACAGACAAGTGGCTTTCACTGTGATGAAGCAAAGCAAAGCACAGAGTGTTTAAGTTGCTGTAAATTGGAAACCGCTCTTACTTAAAGGCTTTATAAAATTATTTCTTCCTTATGAGGTAAGCATTGTAAGAAGCGCCTGTCCTGTATATTACAGATGTTTCACCAGAGAGAGAACTGCTGGATGTGAACGCATGCAGAAGGTAGCACCTGCAGAGGGGAAAAAAATAGAATAAACCCACGCCTCTTGCAGTGCAGAGCCATTCATACCTTGTCTGTAGTTATTAAAACTCAGGAGAGGCCCACGCTAGAACACGTGCACTGACTGCTCCACGTCACAAGGAGATTTATCCTTCATCTAATACCTGAACTCAACAGATCGACATGACTGGCAGGCTCAGAAATCAGAGGTTTTGAGTTAGAAATATCTGTACAATCTTGGAAGTAAATCTTCAAGATGTTTCTTGGAGATTCAAGACACCAAACGAGATGGTACACGACCATCTTCCTTGCTTCTAATAATTTAGGACTTAATTTTAAACAGTAACAGCAAAAAAACAGCAAATGGAAAAAAAAAAGGAGAATTATAGAAGGGGAAGATATTAAATACCCAGTGGTCACATGGTTTCACTGCTAGCTACTGAACAGCACAATGGTGATAAATCATTTGATGGCTCTTTGCTGTAATTTTTTGGTAGCTCTATATGAAATTAAGGAGATTGCCATCTCCACCTCATGCACCAGCTAATCGCTATTAACAGCCTGCTCAGTTCAGACAGAATACTAATAATTTCTCAAAACAGCAAAACAAACATAGCCTTGCTATTAACTTAGGGACAATGCTCCAACAATAACATCAACTAACCAGGTATCCATCTCAGACTTTGTCCAGAAAAATGTTTTAAAAGACGCCATCATACAGGATCTCTCACACCTCCCCAGAACTTACAAGTTCTGTTATTACTATTCATCATTTACCTTGAGAAAGTCTAGCATAACAAACAGTTGATTTCAGATAAAATGCAATTACAGGTTTCTGTGAATCAGCTGAAGTTTTCGGTAGAGTTTGACTTAAAGACTGTAAGCAGTAAAATGGGAAGACACTGGAATATGCTATCTATATATCTTAATCTCCTGCCCCAGTGATTAAAAAGAAAGAAAATGAGACAAGCAACTGCCATGAAGGAAGCATCAAAAGGAGGTGGCAACTCCACTCAGAGAAAGAATTTTACTCCTAAGTTTGAAGTTCAAGATTCGTTATATCAGATGGGCCCAATAAAGCGTACCAAGTCCTGTCAGGTTCCCTCTGGAGACCAGTCAGGACAGATGGACAATGACCATCTCTGTAATTTTCTGTTTACATATTTACAGAACGTATTTTCGTGGTGAGACTGTATGTGTCATGTCCTCAGAAATGCTAATCACATGCATGAAATCACATACAGAAAACCCCTAAATCAGCAGGTGCTTGATGTCTCCAAACCAGAAAATAAGCAGACAAGTAGAATCACAACTCACACCATGCTCTCCTTCCACTCGTGCTGCTCCATACCACTCATGCTAGCCCATACCATCCTTGTTTCCCCAACACCTATGTAAATAGGTAGGTAGATTTTGCAATGTGCATGATAAACAGGTACGAACTACTTCAAACCAGCACTAGTTCCAAAGCTGAAAGCAGATCTTGGAGAAAACTCACTAAATTTCATACTCTATGGCTGTGGCAACATTGAACAAAAATTCCACAGAAAACCAAGGTCTCAAGATACCAAGGACTTCCACACAGGTACTCCAATTTCAAGGCTTTTATGCTTTTTGGGTTATTCTAGTTTAAAAACAACATGACTGATGCAACAAAATCCTTAGTTTTATTATGTCCAAATAAGCCCTAGCAATTTTACTGCATAGATATGCTTTAAATTAATATCATCACTGTAAACCTCTCCGCAGAGACAGTTAAAGTAGAATCTAGAACAAATGAAAGTTACTTGTGCTGATGAGCTGAGCAATAGCTCGCTCAGCGACGCTTACAGATTCCTGACAGGCACAAGGGCTCGAAGCTCTTCTCCCTTCCCAGTGCATCAAGTGGAAATGCTTTCATTCTGCCTTTTACAGAAAACAGCAGTATGCATTTACATTACACAATATCTAGACCCTTAAGAAGATGATACATCTTCTGGAAGTGTTCAAGGCCAGGCTGGATGGGGCTTGGAGCAACCTGCTCTACTGGGAGGTGTCCCTGCCCAGGGCAGGGGGGTTGGAACTTGATGATCTTTAAGGTCCCTTCCAACTCTAACCATTTTCTATGATTCTACGTGAGATTCAGTTGTAGTAGTATAAGAAGATACACTTTGCCTCCACAGATCCCCATAAAGATGGCCAGACAATCCCCAAGTCTTAAAATTATGTATGCACAATAGTATTTTTTTTACTTAAGCGAGTTGTCCCCAGTTATCCCTGTGTGTGACTGACTCCCAAAACGAAAAGACTTAGTTTGTTCTCTTCAAGTTCAGGGACTGATCTACAATGCATTAAAGGCCCTTTCAGATTTATTTGAAAAATAATAAGTACTTTTTTTTTGGTGTGTTTGCAAAGGCAACAGATCATATTAAAAATATCAAGATGTAGCCAGCTCATTGATGAACAGCATTTAATTGCCATTATGGTAAGAAAAATCTACACAGTGCTCATAAAAAAACAAAACTCCAATCCCCTGCATTATTAGTTGGCCAGAGGGACTCTCAGGAAGAGATCTGGGACAGTGATGCTGCTGAACTTTGAGGTCTGTGCTCTTCCGCCACAGCCCACAGACAACGCAGTACCTCGCTCGCTTCTGCTTCTACCTTAAAACCTGGGAGGTACCAGAGTCCTGCTGGCCAGGTGTTAATTGGGAGAACAAGGAGGCAAATTCTTCTGCCTCTGTCACCAGATACACTGGGCAAATGACTCACTCCTCCACCTGTACTTCTGCATCCCCACCTTGTAAACGTGAAAAATAAATAAGCCTTCATCATTTGTTTAAAATACCTTGAGATTTACAGATGAAATTAAGAACTGGGAATCACTATTATTATCCTGCCAACTCAGAGAAAAGTATAAAAACATCACATACAGAAGCCAATCTTTCTGTGTTATAGCTTACTTAAAATTCTATTTGTATATTAGTATTTCATTTCTCATCATATTAATATTAATGTTAGCTATCTCTATTTAAACATAAAAATATTTGTAATACCTACAAAAAGCATAGTGATTACACCAATCTATAGTCACTACAGTAATTAATTTTCAATACCAGAGAGTGCAATGGGAAGACTACTCAAGTGAGGATGATACACCCTAGTGCTGAACCAGCCACTGTGGGAAGACTTCAGAGTCCCACGTGATGGCCCACGTGCACAGTCACCCACAATTATCAATTCCTGCAACAGGAGAAAATATAAGATGCTTAAAATAATGTGTGAATTAATATTTTTAAGAGATAGGAGCTATTTAAGAAAAACCACCTACCATTAGAATATTTTGGAAAACGTAGGGAGGCTTCCAAAATATTTTCAAAAACAGCATGCATCAAAAAATGCACATCAAATCCTTTTCAAGAAAGTAGCAAATAATTCTTTAAATTCTCTTTATGTTTTCCCAACTGATTGAGCTAGTGAACATAACTCGTGTTCTTTATAAGTAAACTATTTCCATGTTAGTCTAGTATCCAAAGTGCTCTGCTTGTTATTGTCAAATCAGGAACAAATCTTTTGCCCAGTCTTGTTTTTGCAAATAAATTCATTGCATCAGGATTGCAATAAAATCAACAGTAACGTGGGGAGGCTGAGAACTTGCTTCTTCCACATTTTATTTTGGATAAAAAGCATTCATCATGACTTTTTCTTAGGTGCAGGTCATTTTAGTGTTTGGGACACTGCACTTTGTCACCAAGAGTGACATTTTGAAGACTCTGGCTAGTTGAGGACTGCTGCGTAGGTTGATCTGGTAAGAATGTGTCAACTTCTGAGGCAGCTGCTCACAGCAACATCTTCTGATAGTGGGAGAAGGAAGTATTTCCAGTGATTGTCATGCAAACAACTGAGCTCAGCCTGAGCATCCTCCCCCACCTCCATGGGCTCACACACCAGCTTGTAGGGCTCTGGGCACTTGGTGTGGCTTTTGGAATGGAGATGTTCTAGGATTCCTTTGCCCATGTGTTGTGTCAAAGGAAGGAAAAATAATCTTCCATCCTCCACAAAGGACAGATGATCAGCATTCAGATGGGTTTGCCCGCATTCTTGCTGCAAAACGGGCAGGTCCCAGCAAGAATTAACAGGAGGTTCTACCACACACCTCCAGCCAGAGACTAACCTAGTTTTAAATACTTCAAAGCATGGGTTAGAGGGGGTTTTGTGTGGAAAGGGAAAAAGAAAAATGAAGCAAAAATCCCAGGTAAGAGTTCAGGGTTTGCCTATATGGCAATTAACCTATAATAAAAACGGAGTTTGGCATTCTTAGCAAGGCACTGCCTCTGAAATGTATCATTATTTCCTTCCAAACTTTGATATGCACTTCTAGAAGTCAGCAGGAAATTTTGTCAAGGTGTAGGTTACCCTCTTTTTTAATTAAATTTGCAAACCTTCATGAAAACCTCAATCTAGGAGCCGGCCTGTACACTAGGATGTACTGAGCGAGTACAAAGTGGGGTTTGCACCAGTTCAGCTGATGCCAGGGAAAAATCGTGTCACTGCAACACAGTTAGTCTTTATGGGTGGTGAAACATAAATTCTCAAGACAAGACTTCGATATGCAAAGAGTAATAAGAAAGCCCAAGGAGATGTGGAAGGGTGGTAGACTCAAAGGCAGAAGATTATGTGCTGTGTATAGATCCATTTGACCCTTGAAGAGGTAGACAGCTTACCTAGGGGCACAGGGCCAAATCATACAGAAATAGATTTCAAAACTAGGGTTTAACTAGTTTGCTATCTAGGCCAAGAAACAGTTCTGGAACATATTTAACACAGTTTAATCGCATCAAATCATGGCTGGCCCAGAACTGATTTTAACAACTGTCAAGTGCTTTTTGGAACAGGCAAAGCCCAAAAAGCAAAGATCACTGTGGACAGTTTACGAAGAACAGGGAGACAACCCAAACATTCAGAGCAGCAACAGAAAAGCAAAGCACATTCAAATCCCATGATCTTTATTCAGATTGGGTTACAAGGAAGTGGGAACTGGGAGGAGCCAGTGCTAGTGACAACTGCAAGCCAGAACTAAAGAAGAAACATGTTGAACTGCCACCGGGACGCAGCTTGAGAAATCCTAATAACTGACGGTTTCCCATGGAGAAAGTTACTGCACTACTTACTGTGTACCCGTGGCCTATTTGAGAAACAGCGTTAGCAAAAATAACCTCTCTTCTCATCTCCTCGGCTGGGGGAGGGAGTGACAGTCACCAATTAAAAGGGGACTGAGGCGGGAAATAAGAATTGCATATTATGAAGGGGGAGGAAGACAAAAATAACAAACGTGCAGCACCACATGAGACTATTTCCAAGAAGTCCCAATACAATTCTCTGGGAACGGGCTCGTGGGTCTGTTATTGCCTTTGAGCAGCGGTATGTCAGGGAAGAGGAAGGACTGCTGGATGCTTGGAAAACAGACTGAACACATGGACGTGGAACAAGCCAAAAACTATTACAAAAAATGCTCCCTACCCTTTCAACATACTTGCATTTGCATATTCCACTTTCCCATGCTCCTGGATCCCAAGACTTTCCTCAGGTTAGAAATCAGCCAGACCAGAATGAACCAAAGCTGATCCAGTGATGCAAAGAGAAAGACTGATCCTACAAGACCTAACCCCTCAAAAACCGTGTCTACTTATGCTCAGTGAACAACAGCGGGCTAAAGGGATGAAAAATGGGTTTTGAAGTTTAGCTGAACTAAGTAAAAGATTGAAAACAACTATATTCACATTTTAAGAATTCAGATATAATACACATTGGCTTTCAGTCTAAAAGCTGTAAGCAAGAATCTCCAAGATTAACATTAAACATCAAAATTTACTTTTCAGATATGGCTTGACACCACTGACATGCAGCAAAAGCTTCCAACTACATTCACAGGCACCACTCATCCACATTCTGATAGGTGGCTGCCCTGTAAATACCCTACACTTGATGAGCATAGGAGAAAACTGTTTTTATAAAATTACATCTCACTCTAAAGAAAATATTTGTATGGCTGTAGCCAGGACTGTAATAAGGGTCAGTGGAAGATCACAGGCACAGAAAACGGCAGAGCCTGCCAGCTTCAGAGTTCTGTGATTTTTCCTTCTTTCCTCAAGATCTACGTTTTCCCCAAAACAAAACATTTCTAGCCTTTTCCATTCTAAGGACAATATTCAATAAGTAAATCTCATGCTGTCACCCCATCCTGACCCCCAGAGAAAAATCAAAACTGTTTCTAGCCAAGCAATACAACAGGCAAAACTTTAGCTACTGTCCACTCGTATTAAGAAGCCATCACCACCGTAACTGGGAATGTCTGCTGGGCTGTCCTCACCATACCCCTGAGAGAAGAAAAACCTCATCTCTGAGCTCCAGCGTAGGTGTGTAACTAACTCTGCATAGCTGGGCTCAGCGAGCTCCGATTAAACTGCAGAAACTTTTCTGTTTAGACAAAACTTATTGCTGCTTTGGCAATTTCATGCTATGTTTACAGTGGCTACCTTGCCTTTTGTTCTGGCAAAGAAACCAAGATTTAGCAGGATGTGAAAAAAAAAGTAATTGTCAGGAGTAACAATGCACTAATTTCTGACAAAGTATTAAAAGGTCTCAATGGCTTCCCTTTGGTAGTTAAAAAAATACTGTCATTCCAGTGATCACCAAATATTTGTTTAAAAACTGCTTTAAGACACCACCTTTGGAGCACCCATTGTGCTGTCTAATGTCCATTGTGTTTCTAAGGACCTTCAGAAAGTATTCCTTCCTCCATGTTTTGTACTGTAAATGAGCACTTAGACAAGGAGGAGGGAATACAGTGTCTAAAAACCAACTGTGCTTTTAAACAGTCCTCAATCCTTTCCCCCCATTTTGTGCACACTTTTCCCTCCTCAGACACTTTGCACTTCACCTCTGATTTCATTTTTTTTTTGTATTTTAAGTTCTGCTTTCACAGGAAGGACTCTGCTTTGCAGCTCTGCACAGCTGAGCTCCCTCTGGAACTTCACATGAGGGGATTAGTGGTTTTCTGACCCTTTATCCATTGAATTTTTTCCAGTCTCTTCTCCACACAGAAATCAATGTATGATGAGCAACTCCTCAGCATGCTAAAGAACAATGAAAACAAAGAATCCTGAAACCTAACTACCACCAGTTTAGGAAAAGGTACCACCAACCACCTCCGTCTCCAAACATTTGTCTTTGGTCAAGGGGTGGTTCCATGGCAGTACCAAGTTATCTAATTGCTGGCTGTCGCGGTGCAGCCCAATCCCTTGGGTTGTCTCTAGCATCTCCTGACTCTTCACTGAGCCATTTCAGATCACCAAGCTGGCACAAAACTCTGCATTTTTCTTTAGATTAGCTTTCTGCTGGTGTGGCTCAGGGCAGGAGCAAAGATCAGTGCCAGCGGAATGACACACATGGCAAAGCAGGTGGAGGACAGGACCACGCACCTAAATCAACGTCTAGTGTAACAGGAACTCTCCAGTAAGCACAAGACCACACAGACCAGGGTTTCCTCCTGCATCACGCTGGTAAAGAATGAGCAGTTTGTAAGAGTAAGACACATTCAAAAGTTATAAAAGAAAGGACAACCATCAGTCTCAGAAGGTATTAAGTCATTCTTCTCTGTACTGCTATAGCTGGTCTCCAACATGGTTAACCGAGGGAGGACATCTGGGTTACCCCTAACTGAAACCCTATCAGGATAATCTTCTAACGCAGACATGAGTCTAGTCCAGAGCTGAAGCGAAGCTCTTCCATTTGTCCAGGTTCACATAAGGAAATAAACTGAAAAACCTTCACACTACATAGCACTGGAACAGGAAAAATGTGAGCCTAGGTCACCACTGGCAACACCAAAAATTCTTGTAGTTTCTAGTGTGTACATCAACATATGTTATTTATGTCATTGTAAAATGAACAGAAATACTAGAGAAAATGCTTCTAAAATAGGATAATAGTGATTACACAGATGTTGTCAAAATACATTGAGAATGCAGTAAGACAAACTATATTTATCATAGCTTCCTTACCACATCTGTATCACAAAGAGAGCCAGATCAACCCTAAACATTTTCTTATTTGACGAAACATTTATACCACCAAATAAACTTACTTGGGACATCTTTTGCAAATGACTGTAGTCTCTATTAAGTTAGACCAGAAGCATATCCTTGCAGAAGAGATAGATGGAAGAGACAACACCAGTATTACACATAGTCTGTCTTTGCTAGAAAGAGAATTAGCACCTGAAAACAAAGTACCTGGAAACCACTTAATGTTCCTGTTGAGCATGAAACAGTCTGTCAAAGTGGAACTCAGTAGTGCAGAGTCAGCTACCTACAACATCTTTAAAACAAATCTCTGAATTCATTGCCATATCTATTGTTCTCTCCAAAACATCCTCATTACAGGAAATCCACTACTAGGATACATCTGAAGATCTAATTATTAGTCTGATATTTGCTTCTCTTCTAATGTATCTCACCAACCATAAAAACTGAGGCTGTCTTACAACACATTAAAAATATGTTATTCTAGTGACAAAAACTGATGAACTATAATGGATAGGCAAAGATGAAAGCTGCACAAATGGAAAAGTTATTTAGACAGAAGTAAACATTTAAAATTCTCCAGCTTAGCTTACACCAAAATTTAACAGAAGGACAAATGATAGATAACTTTTTCCAATAGTCTAACTTGAGGCCTAAGTCACCTTATCTGTATGTAATTTTAATGCCAGCATCTGGTCCTCTACATGCAGCACTTAATTTCAGCCAGGTTAAAAGGAAAAAAATACCCAACTATCCAAGGAGTTTTTAATTCTGGCAGTTGTGTTTCAACAGGATTAAATTTAATTTAAGCTGTTCTACCACAGTCACTTTCTCTTCAGTGAGACATTCTTAACAGAAGAGAAAAACATTCTCTCAAGTTCACAGGACAAATTAAGGTTCAAGTTTATCAATGTATTTCAGTCTTCAGATAAAAGGAAGGGGACTCCTAAAAATGGCAAACATACCAGTCAGAACTAGGCCAATGTTGTGGAGAATCTAATATGAAGGCTCAAACCAATCGTTGATTAGGTTTGCCCTTGGACATAAGTAGCAAAAACTATGACATGTTCACTATGAACAGGCACAAAGGCAAGAAAAATGTAGGCTCAAAGTAGTTTCAAGAAAAACACATCTAAAATTATATTTATTGCAACAGAAGATGTTACCCTGTAATCCTGAAATATGAAAACAAACCTTCACTAGTGCCAAAATATGTCACAGTTTTCCACCATGTTTTCACTACTATGATGTGCTATCTACTAAAGGTATTTTTGAGACACTGAAGATCTGAGCTATACTGTTCAACAACGTATGTAGATATATATATGGGGTGGTTAGGGGTGGTATTTCGGGAACATTTCATTTGAAGCATTCCAAGCTGATAACCTTTATCCAAATACATAAAACAAGAGCCATGTCAAATGCACTATAAATAGCATTAATAGTAAGGAATCAATAACATTCAAACCTTTAGGTAACATCTTATTAATCCGTCCTTGGCATGCATGGGCACACAGCTGTAAGGGCTCTCAAATAGCCAAAGGTGAAGGACACAATTTGTTCAACTAGTTAATGCAACTGCTATTTAACCAACTCAGCCACTAAAATGCCACCTAATGAAGTACTCCATACCCTGATAAGCAGCAGAGACAAGCACGATAAACACGAAGCGTTTTTCTCGGAAAATAAATTAAAGTCCTCCAGGCTAATACCATCCTGTCATTTGGGGGGGGGGGGGGGGGGGGGGGGGGGGGGGGGGGGGGGGGGGGGGGGGGGGGGGGGGGGGGGGGGGGGGG